>MJUU01066364.1:51233-75607 GCA_002080025.1 Modiolus philippinarum | reverse complement strand
TATTTATATTTATATTTATTTATGATCCATAAGATCATTAAAGATCACTGATTACCTTTTTCTTATCACAGAAGATATCATCGGTATATTAGAAGGGGAGAGGGGGTCTCATCCCATTCCTGGCACTTAAAATCAAGATCGAAATATCGGATATATTTTATGAAAAAAAAATCCCTGTATTTTTTTTTTCCCTTTTTTTTCCCTTTTTTACATTTAAAGTTTAAAAGTGGATAATTCAAAGCAAGGATTTGTATACAAATCCTTGTTCAAAGGTATAAGGTATATAATTGGATGAACCTTCACGTATAATCAAATTTGATGAAGTTTGTGTTTATATCTATTCTAGAAAAAAAATGCCAACACCGTCAAATTTCACCATAAAACATGCCCTTGACATGTTCATTCCGATTTGAGGCCTTAAATTTCACGGATTTCGACTGGTTAAAAATTGGTTATCCCGGCTTCCCGAAAATTGTTTGCCATATGGGCAGTTTGATCAGGGGGTTCCGATGGTTGCACTCCCACTTTTCTTGAATCACATGGGAATATATCTATATTTTTCAATTCAATGGCCGGATCCTCAGTTGCCCCTCCCCTTTTCGATCCCCCTTTCATCACTTATGGACCATATGATTGTTTTTGATAGCTACTTAACTGTCTCTCAATTTTTAATAATAAATTAATTTTCTTTTGAGTAACTTCTGTTTTTGTTTTTTGTTTTTAGTTTTTTTCAATATATGTTTTAGAATGTTAAATTCATGCTATTGAGACGTAATTATATGCGTTGGACAATACATTTGAAAATAGCAGCCAATCGAAATCATGGATGTGAGTTGAAAGGAAAATTCTGACAAACTGTCTTTTCTGACAAACTGTCTTTTATTTTACAGTTTTGTCCTTTGTAGAACGTTTTTGTCTTTTTTCATTACGATTTTGATTATTTTGTTACAAACTTATCTTTTATTTTTACATTTTCATCTTTTTAAATTAGATATGTTTATATTTTATTCATTTCTGTCTTTTTCGTGTTTTCTTTGTATTTTTTGCCCGTTTGGCCGCCCATACCAATACCTACAAAAATAAATAAAAAAGTAGTAAAAAGCCATGACACGAATACATTGTAGTTATAATTTCGGAGGAATACGATGATTGTCGTTGCTATACCAATACCTACAAAGATAAAAAGAAAAGTAGTAAATGGCAAAGGCACGAATACATAGTAGTTATAATTCTCGAAGAATACTATGATTATCTTAGCTTTACAATAAATAATATGGTAGTAAATGGCCAAGGCACGGATACATAGTAGTTATAATTCTCGAAGAATACCATGATATCGTAGATATACCAATACCTACAAAAATAAATAAAAAAGTAGTAAATGACCAAGGCACGAATACATAGTAGTTATAATTCTCGAAGAATACGATGATTATCGTAGCTTTACTAATACCTACAAAAATAAATTAAAAAAGTAGTAAAATTACATATTAGTTTTAATTCAGGAAGAATTCGATAATTGTCATGGCTATACCAATATCCCCAAAGATAGAAAACGATGGTAGTAAAAGGACCAAGCACAAACAACATTGTATTTTGTTTTAAGTACTCTGCTTGTCGTAGTTGTTATTATACCCCCGCTTGATAAGTGATGGGGTTGTCCGTCCGTCCGTCCGTCCGTCTGTTACACCTGAGGGTACCTATATCTTATCTACTACTCCTCCTGAACCAATGAAAACATTTTCATGAAACTTTAACACAGTCTTTATGACATAGTGTAGATATGCACCTCCTATTTCAGAATTTGATTTGATTGATTTTTGGGGTTTCCCATACCAAAACATGGACTTAGCCATTACATAGCAAGTAGGTACCCATCTCTTATCCGCTACTCCTCCTGAACCACTGAAGAGGTTTTCATGAAACTTTAACACAGACATTATGACATCATCCTATTTCAGAATTTGATTATGAATTTCTGTGCGGGGGTATTAATTAGTGAGAATTGCTCACAATTTTTCTAGTTATACCTGCAAAGATCAAAATACATGTTAAGTAAATTTCCAGCCAACAATAATTATGAAATAAAAATCAAGAACAAAGCTTTTTAAGTGTCAGTGTCTGAAATAATTAAAAAGAAGTAAAATGACCCTACTTGAATAGCATTGTGGCGACGATTCATGGCCAATTCACGTCTTCATGGATTTGACATTACCGGTTGTGACTTAAATCTGGATTGACTCACAGAGATTATGAAAGTAACCTTATAATCAGAACATGCTAATCATCCGGAACAAGTAATGTTACTCTCGGTTTTCATGGGAGTTAACACTGTCACTTCTTTAGTTATTTTTGTGTATTCTTGTATATCATACTGTTATTTTTGAGTTTTGTCTTCATTTACGATGTTTGTGGTACCGATCGCCAGTTGTCCCTGTTAATGTTTGAATACTAAAGGGATTTCCAGAAGCTTTCAAGTGTTTACGATCGAACTGTTTGAGGGTTAAGAGAAGCAACACGTAAATTTCATTTATTTTTTTCTAATGGTAGAAAATTACATTAACTAATCAGCTACTATACTCATCTCACAAATCATATATTTATATATAACTTACTGTGTGGGGTGTACCGTATACGGTGCAGAAAATGCTTACCCTTCCGGAGCAAAATGATGTTATTATTTTTTTTTTGTTGGAGTTCACAATGTTAGTGTCTTAGCTTAGAATATTGAGTGTATATTTCCGTTTTCTTTTCTTTTTTTTTTTGGCTATCTGATGTCTTTCTCTATTCTTTTTTTCCATGTCTTTGACTTTGAGTTTTGTGATCAGCGCATATTTTGGTTATTCGGTATTCTACTGCCGTTGTTTGAAGAATTGAAGCTACTCATGCCCAAAAAATATACATGATTTACATTGTAGAAATGATAAAAAAAACATTATATCATAATCGTCCATGCACACACTGAATTTGAATAAAATGTTATATTATTATTTTGATAAATCAAATTTTAATGTTTCTGTTGTTATTGTATATATATATAGGGATTCTTGTTCTGTTAAAAATAGACGATACATTGTATTGGTAACTAAGTATAGTTTGCACTTTACTGTGTAACACATTCTTTTAAATTAAAGCGTTTGGTTTTTCCTTTAAATTAATTCAAACTATATCCGTGCTCCAGATAACAAGAAAATGTAGATATAAATAAAAATATTAAGTTCAAAGAGAAGCCCTTATTTATACCTAACTGGATTCATAGTAACATAATTATTGTTCATGAACGGGGAAATTTAATAAAATGTAATACTTTACTTGATAAATTAAAAATAGAAAGAATTTGGATTTTGGAACTCAATATTGTAAGACAGACGACCCCTGAAAGTTTAGTCAGATGAATCCAAAAATACAAAATCGAATATAGAATTAAATAAACATAATGGTAAGATTCAAAACAAAATAAAATAAATAACGGATGTATGTAATACAGATGTTTACAAGAAAGTATTAAATTTTCGCCTAATTTAGGGCTAAATATTTGGCGTACAAGATAAAACATTGACAATGTTAATCGGAGAAATACATGTACATTTGATTTCATATTCAGTCAAACAAATTAAAAAAAGTTTAGATGGAAGTTATTATTTGATATTCTTGTATATCAAGAAAACCTATACAAATAGAAAATCAGTGTAAATTCATTGTTTAAACTTTGTCATAATGTGGACAGTTATCAACACTTTTTCTTAGAATGTACCTTTTTAAACGAAATTTGGACGAACATTATGAACAATTTTAAACTTATTGATTCAGACAAAAAGTAACTCTTAAAAACTTACTGAAAGGGGTACAAAATATATGATTATACATATTGAGATTTTAATATGATTCTAACCATTATAACATTCGCTATTTCTAAATCTTTTTTTATGTCGGTACAGCGGAGTAAACCAGTACATGTATACAGTGTCTTTAGAAAAGAATGTAAAGATAACATTTACTTTTACGATAGCAAATTTGACCAAAAAAGTATGATTAATAAATTCAAAAACTTAATTTAACCAATTTAATATTCTTATACAGTATATAATTCAATGTCTTTTTGCAATGTTCTTAAATTCATACTTATTTAAATGCAATTATTATGTATTGTAAAACTAATAATTTATCAAATAAAATGTTTTCTATATGATATCCTGATCATATAGATACTAACATAGCAGGGCACTTTGTTGGAGATAGCTGTAACCAGCAAAGTCATTGTTAACAACTTAGTGCAAGAAACACGATTTGATTTGGTGAAAAATATTATATATATTATCATAGCACCCTGAACTTAATATTTTGAAACGACAGTAATTCACTTTAGTCGATTACTTTTTAAGGCTTTTCAATGTGAATTGAATCAAACTTTTTAATAGCAAACTACCTAAACCTCACTTCGATTCGTGTTTCCATCAAGCTTTCTAACACCGTCGGTAGTCTTATACGCATTACCATTAGAGGCTCTTGAAGCGAATTGACTACATCGAATAAGTCATTTCAAATCAGAATGCGATTCAAACTTAATTGATAGCATCAGAAGGGCACAATTGTTTTCAATTCAATGCTACCACTCTAAATTCTTGATTATTTTTTAAAATCTAGAAATGTCTTCCATTAGCAAAATACTGATTCCTAACTTAACTTAGTTACAGAATTATCAAAGCAAAAATGTCAGGTCATGTTTACAATTTATTGGGATATTTCCGATTTAAACGTAAGTTGGTGTTTCTTTCAACTTTCGGAGATGTAGGATCTAGTAAGTAAAAATATGGCAAATAAGAATTTATCTTCATTCCTTCCTTTAACGGTATCGTTCATTGTGTATGTATGAAAAAGAATGGAAATGGGGTAAATGTCAAGGAGAAAACTTTCCATCTCCAGGTTATATATCGACCCAAAACAAAGCATCTATGTATGTTTGTTACTTACTATGTACAAATCAAAATGGACCAAACATGGAAATATTCAGATGAAATAGATATGTTGATTCAAATTGAAGTGATTTGTCTTTAATGCAAATGGGGTAATAAAAAATACCGGACAGACTTGTCAATAGCTAAATTCCAAGAGGCAACTAGACAAAGCAGATGGTAAACCACCAGAATAATTCTTAACTACAATTGTCCTGACTTGATAAAAGAAATTGAGGGTTAAACCGATTTCATTGAGCGCATAACCCCTCCTGCCATTGAGATAGTGTTCGGTTGCAACTTAACAGCAATTGCTTTTGAAAGGTCGTAGAGAGTGTAAATAAATAGTGTTAAGTAAAAATTAATCTTGAAACAACGACAGTAGAATACCTACAAAAACTGAAGTCCAAAGACATGGCCAAAACGAGAACACAGAAAACGACGACGCTAGACACAGAAAACAATGACGTTAGACAGATACCATGCACAGAAATAGAAATCACAACATTCAAAACAAAAGCACTCACAGTATGAACTCCATTGAAACCGAAAGTGACATCAGGTGCTCCGGAAGGGTAAGCATGTCCTGCTCTGTTAACAACACCCGTCACACTGTGAGTCAAATCTGAGAAGACGTGAATCTAGCTGAAAATGTCCACAGATATGAATCACCCTATCTGACCGAAACTTCACATTTTTCGAATAAGATCGTTTTAGACAGATTTTTTTTTGAAGCCAGAGTTAATAAGGCAGTCACGAAGAAAACTATTTTCATTAAGAAAGTCTGAAAAATTTGTGCTAGCTCTCAAAACAAATCATTTGTGAAGCATTCCTCCGTAAGCAGAAGAAGTTGGAATATCGAGTAGTGTATAACACCTGTTTTAGTATGAAGTAGTGAATTTCATGCAGAAAACGTGGTTCACTTTAACTTACATTTAAAAAATTAATATTTTTCTGCTTTCTCTCTTACCTTTACTCAAGTGTGAATTTCTAAATTATAAAAACAAGAAAAACAGATTGAACACTAGTTTATAATTCACAACCTGAAACATTACTTACCCTGAAATAAAGGACATATTTTCCACATATTCATACCAGCAGTGTCCAACCTGAAACATTACTTACCCTGAAATAAAGGACAAATTTTCCAGGCATTTAGACCAGCAATGCCCATGAACTGTCCTACAGCTACTTCTAGGTAAAACAATGGTATACCACCAACAATCACACATATCAGGTATGGAATGAGGAAAGCTCCTGAAATGAAGCAAACATTAAATTAATAAAAATTTTGCCAGAACTTGGTAGAAGTAACGTAAAAACTACACGACCATTTATTGCTATTTTGTGTCAAAACTAAGTCCAATATATATTATTCCAAATTAGTTGAAGATTCCATTATTCAATCGGAGCAAATGATATAACGTTAATTTTCGCAAATCTGCATTAGCATTTCAAATCGCGAAAGAAATGGTGGCCATTATATCATGCTGTTCGTGATACGTAATACCAATATCACGAAACGCCTTTAAGGTGTCTCAGTGGTATTATTCCACCATTTTTGTCTTATACTTGTTCATTTAGGTTTCATTCATTGAAAAATTTAACAAAATAGTTATTTGAAATGTAAAAAAGTTCCAAAGTATTTAAAATTATTATTCAATATCACTTTTACAACATTTTCATAACAAAAAGATGAACTAAATCACACAAGCTTTAAATCTGAAGCTGGATTTACAGAACACAGAAATTATACAAGGGAGGTAATTTGATAAAAGAATTTAACATAGATATCACTAGAGAAATTAACATTTCGCAATTTATCTCTCTTATTTCAACGGTGACCCCTATTTTTACTTTCTATATGTAAACTATATATGACTACAAAACACATGCAAAGTATGAACAAGTCTATAATAAAATTTTCAAGCTATCCTCTCATATAACCATTTTCCCTAACATTTCCATGTAAAATCTTTAAATTTTCAATTTCAGTTTTTGCGCTTAAATGCAAGGCGACCCCCAAATTTTATTTTATATTTTGAACAATAATACATTTATGTTTATACACAGAAAATTTCACAAAATTCTATATTAAGGAAAATAATACCCTGCAGACACCTTAATTGCGTTTTCAAACTCATCATTCTCTTACAACTCCTCATTCAATAATAAAGTTTACAATTAAAGAATAACTGTTAGTTCCCGCGGATATCCACAACCCAAGTAGCATGTACTTCAGTGCTGGTCCGAAAACCGATTTTATTTGGAAACTTGCAATATATAAATTTAACCAAGTTTTGTTCAAAACTAAGGAGTATCTCCCTCTCGAATAGTTATGTCCTCAACTGATTTTGGCTTTACTATTCAGATCCTCCTGGTAATTTGTTCTCTATCAGATTTAAACATATTTCGATATATGGATTTTCAAATGTTTTGATTGGATCTGCACTGAAGACATAAGTTGTCGAAATGTGCATATGCAGAAACTAACAGGAACTCCGGTATTTTGTTATTTACAATAATAGACGACACATCTCGGGAATTGCAGTGTCATATAAAGAGGTCAATATAGAACAAACTTGGATTGGTAAGGAACTTTCAAACCATTAGAATATTATCATTGGTCTGTAGGAGATTTATGGCAATAGAAGAATAAAGACAAGGTTTCTACTTTTTTAAACACATGTGGTGCTCGTCTGTCCGTGCATCTAGACCTTAAGCAAGACTATGCAGTCAATACTTTCAAACTATTTTGTCTTGTAACGTGAGGATATTATTTAAATCTAATGAACTTCTTCAGGTTTCAACAAAGTTGTGGGTGTTGTAAATAAAACACAAAATACCGAAGTTACTGTGAATTTAGTTTCTGCATATGCGCATTTGAACATATATCTCTTCAGTTCAGATCATATAAAACATTTGCATGCTTGCCCTTCCGGAGCACCCGATGGCATTCCTGGTTTCCTTGGGAGTTCACACTATGAGTGCCTCAGTTGTTAATGTCGTCTTTTTTATTTCCGTGCATTGTGGCTGTCTCACGTCCTTGTTTTGTCGTTGTTTTTTCTCTGTTGCCATTTTTGCCATGTCTTTGGACTTTGATTTTTGTGGTCATCGCTTCCCTTGTTCCTTCGGTATTTTACTGCCGTCGTTTTAAAATCAATAAACCGAAATGTTATGAAAGATATTAAAAAATCCAAAAAAAAACAAAATCAAATGTCTTTGATGATTAAAAGGTATCTTTTCCATAACATTCAAGGGGACAAAAATACGGATTTTCTATGTTTAATGCCATTGAAGCGGATTTTTAATGCCCACACCTTAAAAGGAAGGGGAATTAAGTTTTACCCTTGTCAATCCGTCCCTACGTACGCCAAAATATTTTCGTCAAAGATTTCTCAGCTTATGTATACAGTAATGATTTGATATTTTGTGTGAAGCTTATTACCCTGTCGCCCCTTTTCAAGTCCTTCACTCGTGTACTTTCTCTTCGTTGATAAACCAATTACCTCTTTTGAAATCCAATTGCATAGAGACACCTAACATGTCATTCGTTGAAGTTATGTACAAGTTGTTTTTGATGACCCATAAAATATAACCGTGGAAAAGTGGTTTTTGATTTTGTTACAACCACTTTTGCAATCCTTTGTTATTCCTACAATTGGGGTTAAGGGTTACAAGTTGGTTGGACTAAATGTCTTTTAAACCATTTTTGTAATCCCTATCCATTTTTGTAATCCATCGTTCTTTACATTTTAAAAAAATATTATTGGATTCAAAGTACTGTAAAATGTCAATTTAAAAGGGGTAATAACAAAATTATCGAACAGAGTCGAAGTCAATAGGACAAAAATACAAATTAGGTGGAAATCACCGGCAAAATTATCGACCGCAATGGTCCTGAGTTGGTACAGGCATTTCAAAAGAACTGGTGGATTTTTATGGCTTGCCAAACCTACCTTTCTATTGCGGTAGTGTCCGGTAGCAACTCAATATCAATTGCCATTGAAAGGTCGTATACAGTTAAAAGAAATGATAAAGGTATGAGATAATGTATTTGAGAAAATGAACCGGATTTAAGATATTCCAGTAAATCCTTCAAATTGTTAAGTATCCACGTGTGATTTATGTCTTCAGGCATGAATAGTTTCAAAGTATGCTTTGACCGCAGACAAAATCTTAGTTCAATTGACAATTCAGTAGTTGAGCAAGATGAAGATCCTTAGATGTATCTCTCCTTATATGCAGTCTTGTGTAATTTTAGTACCCAATATAGGTATGGCAGGCCTCAGATATTTTAAGTAAAGATCAACATATCTTTTATGAAACCCTTTGAATTGATCGAGGGATTACAAAAGTGGTTGACTAAGAATTTTTATCAACCACGTCTGTAAACCTTAATTTCAAATGTGGTAAGTATTTTTGAAATCCAGAACTACTTTTGAAATTTTTACTATCGGATTTGACATGTTCAACACGAAGGTTGTCTTATAAGAAGCAGGAGATGATTACTCTACCGCTGCACCTGATCTCTCCCATTGTTTTTTTTATTGGGTCCATGTTGTTCATCTTTGTGTGTGTGTGTCTTCATTTTTCTTTTCTGTGCCGTACTCATGTTGTGTTTCTTTGTTGTTTCCGATGTTGTCATTGTCCTTGGATTATTCGTTTTGGATTGACGGTTCGGTTCTCGGTTACTTTACAGAGCCGTCTCAGATTTCTTATTCGTCTTTGGGACGTATTTTTTCTACCCTGTTTAATCCTCATATTATTTTTCGTCATTATTTATTCATCCGCTTACTTTGTAGGCCCACCAGTTTCACAGAAATCATAAGATCAAACTTTGTGAAAATTAACAAGAATAATTGCATCTATGAGTAACTGTGCACGAATCCTTCAAAATGTGTCAAATTAGCAGCCGTTGCCATTGAGACGGAAAAGGTTGGAAATTATATTTGTCCCGAATTAGTTAAATTTGTATAGGAATGTTGCCTAGCATGTTCAAAAACTGTTTTAAGCTTAAGAATTTTCAAAAATCACTGCTGTTGCTGTCGAAATGGGAAAATGCGGGAGATTGAAAGTTATCTGAATTTTAATGAAATTTTGCAGAAAGGTTGTCTGACATGTTGACAAATGATATTCAGCCTCCTTGTAAAAGAAATGAAGAAAACAACGGTAATATTAAAGTTCGATTTTTTTGTCTTAGAATTTTTAAAATAGCTTCAGTAGTCATGCAAGCGTTAAATGGAACATAACAAATTTTTGATACCTGAACATTCTGTAAGCGTTTAAAAAATAATCATTTTTTATTGATTTTATTTACAAATTGTGCAAATATTACACAGTAAAATGTTTCTTCAATGGGAAATCAACATTTACAACAGACACTTTAAAATTTTTTGTCATCATTAGAGCTGAGCATTTTAAGCGATTGATAAGATTCTACTACAAGCAGTTTTGAAATTTAACCCCAGTTAAATTTTTTAAAGGATCAAATTGTTTAAGATACCGTTAAAAATTCCCAAATGTGGTTGATTGATTCAAAAGTGGTTGATTAGAGTGTGAAACAAGGATGCAACATTTATGTATACATTTATGTATACTTTCTTACCTCCGCCGTTTTTGTAACACAGGTACGGGAAACGCCATACATTTCCAAGTCCTACAGAAAATCCTGTACATGCTAATAAGAAATCAAACTTATTTGTCCATGTCTCTCTCTTCTTTAAATTGTCTCCATATTCCTGTTCAGAAACTACTTTTTCAGCGTCTCCTTTTCCTTTTTTCTCCATTTTCGACCACTCTTTAAATGCACTAAACCGGTTCGTATATTCTTTTGATAATGGTGTTTAAACTTGACTGCGTTAGCTACCCATAGAACATTATAGATATTAAATACCGAAATAAATAAATGTGTACATGCAATGTTTTTACGTAATTAATCTAAGCCTTTTAATGTTATTGTTATGCATTATTATGTTATGCTTATGTCATTATTGCATTTATTTTAAGTCAAATATTGAATGATCCTACACTGTAAAAATTTTTGTGTAAATCTGAAAAAAATTTCTAATCCATTGAAAAATTGAGAGAAGTTTACAATCTATTATTTCGATGTTCATGTTGGTGAATAAATGAATATAAATTACAAAATACCGAAGTGACTGAGAATTTAGTTTCTGTCTATGCGAATTTCTACAAAATATGTCTTTTCAGTGCAGATCAAATCAAAACATTTGGAAATAAATCAATCGAAATATGTGGAAAATATGATAGAGAACAAATTACCATTAAGATCTAAACAGGAAAGTCAAAATCAGCTAAGGACAGAGCTTTACCGGAGGGAGATACTCCATATGTTTAACAAAATTTTCATAAAATTTAGATAAAATTGCAAGTATTCAAATAAAATGGTTTTCGGACCAGCAGCGGCGAAGTACTGGCTACTTGGTTGGTGAATGCCCTTGGAGACTTGCAGTCTTCCAGCAGTGGCATCGGTCCAATGGTAATAAATAACTAAATACCAAAGTTACTGTTACTTTAGTTTCTGCATCTGCACATTTCGACAAATTATGTCTCTTTAGTGCAGATTGGAAATCCAAAAATTTAAATATGTGTAAAATCTGATAGAGAACAAATAAGATGTAAATAGAAAGTCAAAATCAGCTAAGGACAGAGCTATGCAGGAGGGAGATATTCCTTATGGTTAACAAAATTTTCACAAAATTTAGATATTGCAAGTTTTCAAATAAAATCGGTTTTCGGGCCAGCACCGAAGTACTTGCTACTTGCTAATAAATGACAAAATACCGAAGTTAGTGTGAATTAAGTTTAATTGTAAGACAATAATATCAAATTTACTATAACATTTAAGATCATGTGGTGTTGTTGTACCGACAGATACATGAATTCGTCAAACATCAAATAGTTTTAGATCCTATTGGTTATTTGTTTTCTATCAGCTTTAATCATATTTCGGTTTATAGACTTCTAAATGTTTTGATTTTATATGCATTGAAGATACATAATATGTGGAACTGCGCATATACAGAAACAAAATTAACAATAACGTCGTTATTTTGCTAGTTATTCAACCTTATATTGTCAAAGGCCAATCAAATGAATTACTTACAAGGCTTGACAATTACTATTATATTGTAATAACAAGAAGGTAAAAAAAGAGAAAGAAAATATCATTTGCATTTCGCTCGGTCATTTCGACAACACATATTTTACGAAAGGATATGGAGTAAATGAACATGTGACCATAACACATATGTTAACTCCAACTGCAATAATTTTAATGAGCTGTATGGCCATTTCGGAAATTTCATTCTTCATCAGCAGCACTAGAACCCAAACAAAGGAAATCCATATTCAAAAAATGCTTAAAATGCATAAAACCAAATGAAATCCGAATAATCAGTAATATCAAATATAGCTAAGGACAAAACTACGATAGAGGGAGTTGATCCTTCGGTTTTAGAATTCACATAAATTTAGGTGATATTAATTGAACAAAGTGTTCAAATGAGATATTATCTCATGTACAAGTACACCATATCTAAGTAAAATAAAGAGCATACATCTCAACCACGATGTATTGTTTTACCAACTCCATACTGCAATAAAAGACAAACTCCTGTAATAAATATTTTACGAAATCCGAATAATCAGCAATATCAAATATAGCTAAGGTTTAAGAATTTACATGAATTTAGATGAATTTAGATAATAGTAATTGAACAAAGTGAACACACGTTCAGTATGAATAGTGGATGGAATCTATCCAATAATAAAATGTCAAAATGGCTGCCATTTTCAAGATGGCCGACAAGTACGCAGTGTTGTCTGATTGAAAAATTTAAATCTGAATTTTCTCTGTTGCCATTTGTATGAATAATTTCATATTTGGTCAAAAGCTTAATTATGATGAGTGTTAAAATTTTCGGATTCAATATGGCCGTCATTTTCAAGATGGCAGCCAGGTCACGTTTAAAAACTGTGGATCACTTATTTCACAAATACCTTGACATAGTTTCATAAAACTTGGTAGAGATGGTATTATCACGGAATCTGTACAGAAAAAAATGGCCGCCATTTTTAAGATGGCTGCCAAAAACCCGTAAAAAATTTCCTGATCATATCTTGTTTATAATTTCAGTAAGACGAGGAGAAGGAGTCTATGAAGAAAAATTTCCAAGACGATCGCTATTATTATGTCGCCAAAGACATAGTCGGGACGACATATTGTTATTCCTCTGGAAAAGTTTGTCCGGCCAAGTTCTCAGAGATGCCTGTACAGAATCTATTCATATTTGGCACAAAGTTGGAAAACCATGAGTAGATGTGCATACAACAATTTTCTTTAAAATGGCTGTTATTTTTAAAATGGCTGCCAATAAACGATTTGTTGCCAAATTTCAAATTTCAAAACTCAGCGTTAATTATCTCTTAAACCACTGGAAGGACTTTCATAAAACCTTCTATAGAAACGTTCAGTATGAATAGTGGATGGAATCTATCAAAAAAATATAATGTCAAAATTGCAGACAAGTACGCAGTGTTGTCTGATTGAAAAATTTTGTTTTGAATATTCTCTGTTACCATTTGTATGAATAATTTCATATTTGGCCAAAAGCTTAATTATGATGAGTGTTAACTTTTGCTCTTCCAAACCAGGCTTCAACTTTTAAAAAAATATGCAGTACATACTACAACCCCATTGTCATCAAAATTCAAAAATCTACCTTTTGAGCAGTAGGCTAGGCTATCTAGCGATGATGTATGGTCCCCATGCCTGCCTGCTGGTGAGGGAACTTACATCCCTTTCGAACGCCCAGTACAGAGGGGAGCACATCTCCCTCTGGGACCCCCTGACACATCTTTTTAGTCCCCAGTCGTGTGCGAAAAATACCCGATTTTTTCCCCAGAATATATTTTGTTCAATAAGCCCATACTCTTATCCGAGAGCTTAGAGCCTTTGGGAGTAGGGCCAAAGGCCTCAAAAGGCTTCTTAATGAAGAAAATTATGAAGAATTTCACCTTTAATGAAAAATTCAGATTTGTTCATACTTGGCACAAAGTTGGACAATCATAAGAAGATTTGCATGCATTGATAAAAATTTACAAAATGGTTGCTGTTTGTTTTCAGTAACAAAAGATTTTAAGCTTCAGCCTCTCCAGTTTAAATTATTACATAGAATTCTTCCAACAAATTCCTTTTTGTACAAGAGAACTCTGAAAGAGACTGAGTTGTGCTCCTTTTGTTTTGAAACACTATCTGTTGGGAATTTATTGAAAACTATAGGGATTGATTTTTCTGCAAATGCACAGACTCTCATTTTAGGGTTTCAAGATGAAATTCCTCAAAATGCCATGTTAAACAATGTTTGCCTTATATTAAAATATTATATATATATGTGCAGATGCAGGGGTACGGATCTTTCTTTTCGATGGGGACTTGAATTCTTAAAATTTTTTGTTGCCTTGAAAAATTAGCAACATACTATATGACCCCTACACAAAGAGTTTTAGTTAAGAAAAAAATGGGAATTTTTGGAAGCAGTACCTAGTGTTAATAGGTCATTTATTATTAATATTAATTTTTTTTTCTTTTCCTTTTTGGAAAAGTTTGTTAAATTAATATCAATTGTCAATATCCCTTATGTAACTCCTTATTTGGTGTTTTGTATATGTGTTGTACATGTAATTATCTGTGAGCTATCTTTGTTTATCCATTTATTGCTCTGAAAAATAAAACAATTACAAAAACATGGGATCGTCGAATGGGGAGTCTGGGGTGACATCGGCTATTGCTTGCAATTGCAAATCTAGTTTTATTTGTGTTTTTCCTTTGTAGTTTCCTGGCAGATTGTAGAATGTTATTATTTTCAGCCATTGCAAATGTTTCCTGTTGTCCCTGTTAAAACATCAGTGTTTTCAAATGGACTTTAATTCCAAGGACAAACATTTATCAAAATGCTGCACATACGGGGGATTGCACTCATTTGCGTCTAAATTTAAAATGCACAGTTAAGAAGTCACTTACCTACCTAAAGAGACAACAATGTTAATATTCCTATCATTGTTTACGTTTATATTTTGTTTTCCATTAAGTGTTTTTTTTCTTTGAAGTAGTCTTGTGGATTGTTATCTGTGGTCAGTGTAGGTGTTTCTTTTGTGTCTCCCTTCTTAAACACATGTAAGGTGTTCCTATTCTACAATCCTTGCCTTCGCACAACACCAAGGATTGGTTATGTCTGGGATGACATTTTTTGATCCAATGAAGCAAATGTAAACCGATATGTAAATGTAAATGTTGCAAGAACATATGGATATGGTTGATGAAGTATACAGCAAATGAGAGTAATCGGCCTGTATTTAAAAAAGACTGGTACATTCTCAAAGTTATTTCTCAAATTGTCATTTTAGCCAAATCCATATACAGACGCTTTTTATGTTCTGGGCAAATATCATACCTCGTTTTGGTAGATGGATTAAGTGAATGATAAACGATGGAAATAAATGTTCAGAATCTTCAAAGGAAGAGGTATGATACGTGTTATAAATTTTACCCCTGTTATAGATATCAATATGTATAAATACGACAAAACATGCAAAATATAAAGTTAAAAAGGAAAAATAACAGGAGAGACTAAAAATCACCGAAAATCAAAATCGCATGCCACATACGAAAAGGAAACACAAATAAAAGACATAAGACACATGTAAACAATAGGATACGACATTGCTTGACGTAATACCGGCCACCCACGCCCCTTACCTCCCCCTTCTCGATCATTATAGTATTATAAACAAATAAGGGGCGTGGGTGGCCGAGTAGTTAAGGTAGTTGTACTACCTATACAACCACTCTTGTCTATCACCACTGCGATGTGAGTTCGCGCCCAACTTTTTACATTACAAAAAAGGGTGCACTCGACTTACAATCGTAAGTGATAAGGTATGTCAGTTACCTGGTGGTTCTCTCCGGGCACTCCGGCTTCCTAATCCACTAAAACTGACCGTAATGAAATAGCTGAAATACTGCTAAAAGTGACGTTAAACCCCATATCAATCAATCAATACAAACAAATAAAACCAAATAAAGGTAGACTACACACTCAAAGACTTCTTAGTTGAAAAGGAAAGAATGAGACAAAACGTAATTTTGAAAAATGGGTCATGCAGCACAAGTCTCTAATTTCCCGGCTGGTAAAACACTGTCGCACCAAGAAAATCAAACTCAAATCTTCCAGAATGGTTTGGTAAAAAATCCTACCTACCTGCCCTATAAGGCCCAACTTTGCGAAGCCCATAGAAAGGTCTAGTCGTGAAGTGAAACAATTTTCCATAATGCAATTATTTCATTTAAATGAAAAAAATGCAGTTGCATAAAAAATTATACCAATTGAATAAAAAAAATATTGCATTTAAATGAAAAAATTATACCAACTGAAAAAAAAATATTGCATTTAAATGAAAAAAATATACCAATGGAATAAAAAAAAATATTGCATTTAAATGAAAAATTATACCAATTAAATAAAAAAAAATATTGCATTTAAATGAAAAAATATACCATTTGAATAAATAATATTGCATTCAAATGAAAAATATTAAATTTTTGCAACCAATATCATGCCATAGATATCAATATCTAAGGGATATGAAATGATAGATATTCAATACTATGGATCGCCGTTACTGCCTTGTGTAGCTTTGTAATAGTTCAAGTATGTTTCAGAGCAATTAATTGATTAAAGAGCTTCGTAAGAAAAGGGCTGGCCAAGAAGCCTGAGGGCGCAAATTTTACAATCACTTTTCTAACGAAGCACGTTAATTCAATTAATTACACTGAAACATACTTTTAACTGTTTTAAGGACCGTCCAATATGAAAAATACCATCGAATATGAAAAATACAAAAAGTATATATATATATATATAATAATAATAAACATGACATCCCGCAATTGAAATAGAATCTTCCACTGATATTTATTTATCAGTTTATTTAGGCTACATATATCTATTAGTAAATAAATGTATTTTAGTTCTACATACGAAAAAGTGTTTTTTTAAATTGATATTGCTTCAGATTTGTATTTACTTTTATTATATAAATACCGATCAGATTGTATTTTAAATTTTTTTTACGAAAGGATATGGAGTAACTGAACACGAGACCATAACATATATGTTAACTCCAATTGCAATAATATTTTAATGAACTGTATGCCCATTCGGAAATTAATTCCTCATTAGCAGTGCTAGAACCCAAAAATAGGAAATATATAATTTCAAAAAAAAAACCAAACGAAGTCTGAGTTATCAGTAATATCGAATGACTAAATACCGAAATTACTGTGAATTTTAAATTCTGCATATGCGCATTTCGACAACTTATGTCTCATATGTCAAATAAAGCTCGGGACAAAACTACGATGGAGGGAGTTAAACCATAGATTTTAGAATTTACATAAATTTAGCTAATAGTAAAGGAACAAAGTGTACATATGAGATATTATCTCATGTACAAGTACACCATATCTAAGAAAATAAAGAGCATACACCTCTGACAAGGGAATTGTTTTACCAACTCCACACTGCATTAAAAGACAAACTCCTGTATATAATATTTTACGAAAGGATATGGAGTAAATGAGCACGAGACCATAACACATATGTTAACTCCAACTGCAATAATTTTAATGAGCTGTATGGCCATTTCGGAAATTAATTCCTTATCAGCAGCACAATAACCAAATCATAAGAAATCCATAATTTCAAAAAATGATTAAAAAACCAAACGAAATCCGAATTATCAGTAATGTCAAATAAAGCTTAGGACAAAACTACGATCGAGGGAGTTAAACCTTAGGTTTTAGAATTTTCGTTAATTTAGATAATAGTAATTGAACAAAGTGCAAACATGAGATATTATCTCATGCACAAGTAAACCATATCTAAGAAAATAAAGAGAAAACATCTCTAACACGAGGAATTGTTTTACCAACTCCACACTGCATTAAAAGACAAACTCCTGTATTAAATATTTTACGAAACGATAGGGAGTAAATGAACACGAGAACATAACACATATGTTAACTCCAACTGCAATAATTTTAATGAGCTGTATGGCCATTTCGGAAATTAGTTCCTCATCAGCAGCACTAGAACCCAAACATAAGAAATCCATAATTTCAAAAATGATTACAAAACCAACTGAAATCCGAATTATCGATAATATCAAATAAAGCTAAGGACAAAACTACGGTGGAGGGAGTTAAACCTTAGGTTTTAGAATTTACATTGATTTAGATAATAGTAATTGAACAAAGTGTACACATAAGATATTATCTCATGTACAAGTACACCATATCTAAGAAGATAAAGAGCATACATCTCTAACACGGGGAATTGTTTTACCAACTCCACTCTGCATTAAAAGACAAACTCCTGTATTAAATATTTCACGAAAGGATATGGAGTAAATGAACACGAGACTTTGCTTAAGTTCTCGGATCTGTTGTCATTTTTAAATATATTTCATTACATCTAATCGGCAACTTGAAATCGTAGCCGCGATGTTTTATCAAAGTCGTTTGATCACATTGATATTACAGAGAGGTAGCTAGGGTTCGATCCTTGGACAGGAATTTTTTTTCCAGATGAAACTTTAACTTCATCTAATATTTAGGTGAAACATAACAGAAGGTCAAAGTTAAGCATACGACATATAAATGAATATACATGAAAATTAATGAGGTATAAAATTCGGGGTAAGTAAATAGTTTGAGGTAAACTATCAGTTAAAGTGCTTCAAAATCGAGAGAATCAAAAGAGAGATGGAATAATTCGAGGCATTTACAAGAATTAAAGTGTCTTGAATAAAAAAAAAGAAATGCGCATAAAACTTCTTTATAACTTGCTTTAAATAAGACCACAAGAAAATATATTTATTATTTCCTAATTTTTTGCCGCATCTCTTGGTATATTTACCGAAATAATCAAAGTTCAAACAAAACATTTTTGCATCTGGTGTTTGCTTCTCGTGAATACTAATAAACCTAGTCTGCAGGGACCGTTCAAAATATTCCGTGCTGACATGACTCCCAAGGGCAAAATTATAGCTTTGATTTTTTCTCTTTTCTTGCTAAAATATAATTCTATTAGTCTTTGAAATGTATGATATCCTGGGGTAAAGTACAAATGCAGATTTGGACAATAATTGATGGTTAGGAATAAATTGATTTTAAATACTTTTTACAAAAAATATACTAGTATGTTGACAAAATACACAAAAACAAACAATGCGTGGTCTAGATACTCTGTCTATATATCACTACCAAGTATATGTGTGCTTCAAGTACCACGATAAACGTTTATTAACACATCTAAAAAGCCACTATACAAAAGGAATTACTTTACAACACGTAATTACTCGGATATAAAAGTTAAAAGTGCATTAAGTGATTTAGCCAAAAAAGCTTAAATCAGAGGCATTTCATCTACCGATTTTTCTTCACTGGTAATTACTTTTAATATATGCAAGTTCAAATATTTATTGGGGGGAGGGGGATTTAAGTCCATATTGAAAATAATGCAAGTTTTATTAATTCGCACACAGAATGGGTATTAATGTACAAATAATAACATTTTATGCATATCCATTAATTTTCCGTCAATTTGATATGTGAACATTAATCACGTGGCATATCAGTGTGCATTTGCAATTCCTAAGAAACACATTTTTCCACATGCCAACAAGGCGAGTGAAAAATCGAATCCCGATATACATGTTATATTTTTCTTTTCATGAGATTAATGTTTTTTTAATCTCGGTTTGGAATGTAATTATAAGAATTTAACATTATTTTGGAGTTTCATAGGGATTAGAGAAGTGTTGACCGGGCGCATATTTTAAATATGAAACGCTACCGCACTTCATTTAAAATGTAAGTCGGTCAACTTTTTATACTTCAATGAAACGTCAAAATAATGCATTCAATTCTTAATTAAAAATTTATCAATTCTAAACAAGAGATATTTCAACCCTGGGTATTACTTTCGAACAAGGACGGTTTTCAAGATATAGCAGCTCAGTTTAACAGAAACCTACCATTGTGATCAAAAGGGATTAGACCAAATAAATTGATGCAACCAGTTGGGACGACGGGCAATCTTTTATGATATAATATCCATTATGCAGATGACTCAAAATGCCCAATAATCTCCTGTGTTTTTTGGTGTACAATTTCAAAGCTTTTCAATCCGGTCATAAAGAACGGAACTTTTGTATGTGTATATCAAAAGAAAATTGTGCTGAATATCTCATCAATCTCTGTTGAACAAGTATGTGAATTGAATAAATATAAAAATTTATTTTTATTCTTTGGCTAGATTTTTTCCAAATAACAAAATACAGAAGTTACTGTGAATTTAGTTTCTGCAAATGCGTAGAAAGAATTAAATAAATTTATTAGGTATTTTCATGGTAATTGTGACTTGTGACTGTTCTTGTGCTATATCGGTTGTCTGCCTTTTTAATACAGTCAACTGACATAAGGGTTGTAATGTTAACTAGCCTACCACTAAATAAGTGAAGAGTACTAATTAGACATTTTTATTTTTTTTGATTTCAGTGTTTCATCTAATGTCTGCCATTTTGAAGATGTCCTAGCATTAACTGAATCTGTTACATTCTGGCCATGCTCTTAGATGAACTTTCGAGTTTAGATAAAAACATTACTGTGATTACAACCTTCGTGTACTTCCAAATGTTTTGGTTTGATCTGTACTGATGAGACATAAGTTGTCAAAATGCGCATATGCACAAAATAAATTAACACTGACTTTGGTATTTGTTATTTAATATAATTATGTTAATTTTTATTAATAATGAATGTTCTCACTATGTTTCCGCTCTTTATCTTGTTCCTAAAACATAACCTTTCCATTTGTTATCATTAATAATATTAATTGTCATTTTTTTCAAGGTTTGATTTTAATCAACTAAATAGCAGAAGTACCGTGAATTTTGGTACTCCATATGCGCATTTCGACAACTAATGTCTCTTCAGTGAAGATAAATCAAAACTTTTGGAAATCCATAAACCGAAATATGTGTAAAAGCTGATAGAGAACAATTACCGATAGGATCTAAAGAGAAAAGCCAAAACCAGCTAGGGACAGAGCTATGCATGAGAAAGATACTCCAAAAGTTTCATGAAATTTCATAGTATTGGATGTATTCAAATAAAATCCGTTTTAGGGCCAGCCCCAAAGACAAATTTGAGTGACTGAATGACTAAATCATCAATCAATTAAGACTGTCTCTTTGTGAAGAAAATGGATATAAGTGAATCAAAGTATTGACGTGTTACCAGATAATTCAGTTTATTAATATTGAACCAGACTTTGCAGAAGTGCTGAATAGAAGATTCTCTGCAATCCATGCTCTTTTCGTTCTGGTCATTGTAAAAATAATATAATTTGATGAAAACATCGGAGGCAATACATCGGCAAACGAATACCGCAGCTAGAACGAGGAAAGGGAGAATTTTAAAATCATAAAATTCAAAACCATGGCAATTCATATCCAACACGCATTGAGACCGTATGACAAAGACAAAACAAATAAACAAAATATGTTGGGTTTTGTCACACTCGGTGTTAGTCAGACCAGTTATAAACTGTGAGTTGTAAAATGTATACGCCATATGCCGGAGATATGGGAATATTACTGCTTAAAAACGGAAAGTTCACTATTGGTAAGTCGAAATCATCACGCTTGTCTTCAAGTTGTTTTGTTTTCAGGCGTCCAGAGTTGTCGATGTAGAGGAATAGGTCTAGGTATGATGATGATGATAGTGTTTAAGTGGTCTCTTTTATTTCGAGTTCTTTTGGGTATATAAGTTGAAGGTAATCCTTAAATTGAGGATTGTTCAATGAAAGAACATAATCTTTTTAACGGAATCTGAAATTAAAGGACATGGCTAGATTATTGTCTTTTTTCTGAACTAGCACTTATATGAGGCTTCATACGAATAGAGAAACAAATCTGCTAAAAGTGGTGCACAATTAGTCCCTATAGGTATTCCAACTGTCTGCTGGAAAACTTGCCCTCCACAAATGCTATCAATCAAGAATTCCAGCCTTGCTATGATATTGTCCTCTGTATACTTTTTGTGAATATCAGTTTAACAAAATAGGCCCCATCTTTACCTATCACTAAATATGAATATCTTCTTTCACGCTTTTTAGTACAAAAAGACTGATGTCTTAAATCCCGGAGTATTGGCTTTAGCTTATCATGTTAAAGAATAGTATACAGAGTAGAAAAATCATATGTTTTGACACTGTTGCAGAGGCTGAGTTCAGTTGGAGTTAGATACTCTTATAATTAACAATGAAGGGATATGGAGTAAATGCAAATGAGACAAAGTCTCTACAAATACATTGTAAAAATAAGGAATGGAACAACGCTTTTATTGTTGTTCTTCATCTGTTTGTTTATAAGTCTTTCGAGTCTTTGAGAATCCACATCTGATTCACTCCACTTGTTGAGTATACGTTATCACTATATATCTGTAGGCCTTCTTTTACTGCAGTAAGTAATGAAATGGGGAGCATTTTTGTGCATTTGGCAGACCATGCAATGTATCTCTGTTTGTAAGGGTATCTATGTAATTAAGGTACCCAGTAGATACAAGGCAGGTTATTGTTCTCTTCAGTCAAACTGATACCAAAGGAAGACAATACTGATTTGTGATTGCTTAGTACGTCCTCCCTTGGTATGGTGGAGAGTTTGTATGTGGGGTTGCCAAATGAATTGTCAATGTCCTTCTCCTTCATTAAGCCTTCAGTGTTGTGTCTTGCAGGTAAATGTTATGTTGTTTTGGGCCTTGTCAGCTGGTACAATGACATAATTGTCATGGAGGAAGGATGTTTTTTCTACCTCGGGATCATCGAATATGCTTTTTGAATCGGGCTCATGGTTGTCTTAAGACGCTTCATTCGAGCTACAATTAATAGCCTTATGGACCTGATCTAGTCGGACAGTGTTTCAACCTTTTCCTTCCCTCGCTGAGCCCACTGTTTGACATATTCCTCAACTGCGTCCATCAATATTATTAAGTTATGTTTCCAATTGATGGGTTAGGGTTCACGATATTTTGGACCTTTTGTGAAGAGATCATGTAGTTTCTCATTGTTTACGATGTTAAGGTCCCTTGTTTAAACGTGACCATCAGGAGCGTACATAAATGGGGAGGGGAAACAAGAACAATCAGGTGGTTTGATTTGAAGTCATCAATTTGGACATTCCGCAATACCCGTTTGTGATTGAAGATGTTAGTTGCAATTGGTTTTGTATAAGATATTAGAGGAACTGTTTGGTCTTTAAAGTATGGGGGTATCTTGGCGGTAACATGTTTATCATGAATAATATTGCCAAGATTGATGGCATCTAAGCCTTTGCTTGTAAATTTGAGTTTTAAGAATAAACGACGTTCTTGTTCATTAGCAGATGTGCTAACAGGTTTAAATAGTTTAAGATGAGCAATATCTAGGGCAATTTTAGTAAATCTGTATTCATGTGACGATTGATCTGTCACGGAAGAGTTTAAACAGATTTTTTAAAATGAATGTAATTTTGAATAGCTTTGTGCGTATGTGATGAATACCTAGGGGGACATTCATGTATGGTAGAAGACCAGTAATTGAAATGTCGTGCAGATTTGGGGAAGTGTAATATATATGCCCATGACTGCGATGACGGCGTTGGCTTCCATTTAAGATACTCAGCACATTCGCAGAGTTACACACCGGACTTGACAAATTACCTTTTCTTTTTATATTTTCATTGCAACCATAGGGTACAGTCCCTGGACCAGTCAACATTCCCATTTTTGCGATCCGTCACGAGTCATCGATCCGTCACCGATCAGTCATGATTCAAAAGGCATCCGTCAGATCATTCATCAGTCAGCCTTCATCCGTCAGGAGTCATCGTTCCTAAACCACAGGTTGTTTGTACTCGTCATCCGTCATCCGTCACTGTTCAGCATTCAGCCAATCAGATTGCATTAGTCATCCGTCACCCGTCATTTTTTATTTCAATTCAGGTTAATTAAAATATAGGAATGCTAGTGTTTTTGTAGTGATAATACATCGGCGTGCGAATGCCGAGAGAAAAAAGAAAAAAAATATGGAACATAGAATAAAAATTAATCAATTTTTCTTAATTATACTTTGAAATTCTATTTCAATAAAAAATCTGTGAATTTTTATCTATAAATTTAATGACAAATTAAACAGGAAATGAAATGAATATTTGGAAGAACTATTAGTAACTTTTATCACATTTTTTTTTTCATTTTTATGAAATTTTTCACACAATAATGTGTAAAGGGAAAGT
>MJUU01066364.1:25721-39892 GCA_002080025.1 Modiolus philippinarum | reverse complement strand
GGGGTGGGGGCTGATTTCCCGATTTGATCATCACAAGATCCTGATGGCAAGGACATAATTTGTGTACATATTACGTTTTTTGATAACTTATTCTCCATAAAATTTCTAAAAATATTTCTAAAAAAGGTGGTTTCAAACCAAAAACGCCATTTCTATCCTCCAATGCTTTATACTTGCCTTTTTTAAAATTAAATAAATGATTACACTCCCTTAATCTAGTATTGTTTTGTGTTTATCTGAATTATACTGAATAGACAATTATTGTTGGAAAATATTATAATACTGGCTTTTGAGTGAATGACAACTCCTTAATATTTTACAGATAATTGAATTACAATCTAAATGAAATGCCTCAAGCAGTTTTAAACTATTGACCCTAACATGTAAAAAACAATAGATAATCCTTTAGTAAGAACATGATTTCTATGTTCTTCAGAAATATAAGCCAGCAGGAATCCTGTTATCTGATTGGTCAAGAGTACTTAACTATATTCTAATGCTTCCAAATCGCTATATAGCACAGGTATATGAGAAATATACAATTGTCGTCGATTAATTTATAAAACATTGTTTCAAAACCAACTCTATCTGATAGTCAAAACTATAATAATAAAGAAAAAATTCTAGCCATCCTAAAAGAGCATGGGCGGAAACAAAAAATATGAGTATTATTAAATATATAATCATGCATCGAATAAACCATATGAAATTTATATCTGCATACGGCCTTTTTCGGGATCCACTTAGGAGTATTATTAAATATATAATCATGCATCGAATAAACCATATGAAATCTATTTCTGCATACGGCCTTTTTTGGGATCCACTTTTTTCAAGTTTTTAAGTAGTGAGAAAATGGACTTTCATTATATTTTAGCTCGCGAGTGATTTGTACTCACTGTGAAATAAATATATGGGGCAATTAAAGGAGCATGAATTACTTTTATTGTATTTTCACTTCGTTGAATTTTTATAAAAAAAAAAAATCAAAATTCTAACCCTTTAGAAATACTACGGCTTCATTCCGTGTATGGCACTCGGTGGATGTCCTTAGTACTGGATTTGGCCTTCTATTTCGATATTTTTGGTAAAGAGTACTTCTTTGTTTACAATTTTTTTATTATGGCTTTCCATATTATTTGATTTTAATGCTGCTGATGAGAGGTTACTCCTTGAAACACGTGTACAGCATAACTAAATTTACTGTTCATTTTTGCAACTTTGGTATTTTTGTATTTCAAGATTTTCGGACACTTGATAATTAGATTTTGAAATGTAATATATGGGTGGATACAATTTGGTATTCTTTTAGGATGATTTGTTGAGAATTTCGTCTTTATACAAAGTTGATTCTCGAAGGAAACCTCAGAAAGAATGCTCAGAAAATATTAATTCGGTCGTGTTTGAACCTAGTACATTTCAAGTTACCACGTCAACAGAAACACAAATAATTGATGATCACATGATAGCTACAGCTGAACTTAAAGCAACTTCTAATTATAAAAGCATTCCTACTATGTATTGGCTTCATAAACTTCACAAAAATCCTTTCAAATTTCGTTTTATTTCGACATCAAGTAAATGTTCAACTACACATATTTCTGTTTATTGACCAGTGCACTTTAGCAACAAATGTTATGAAAACAGTGGAATTAACTACTTTTGGAGTGTTAAAAATTCGGTAGAAGTTTTGGAAAGACTTCGATCTGTTAATGAAGCATACACCTCCGTCGATAGCTATGATTTTTCTAACCTATATACTACATTACCACATACACTCATCAAAGAGAAATTTACGTATTTGATCAAATGGTCCTTAAAAAAATCAGGATGTACGTACATTTGTTGCAATACATTTAAATCGTTTTTCAGTGACGACAAACATGACAAATATACCAACTGGACTTGTCAGGATATGATAAAAGCATAAACTTTTCTTCTTGATAATATTTTTGTTCGTTTCGGTGATACAGTCTATCGACAAAAAATAGGTATTCCTATGGGTACCAACTGTGCACCTCTCATAGCAGATCTATTTCTTTATTGCTACGAGTCACAATTCATGGCAAAAATTCAAAAAGTCCCTTCTTAACAGCATTTAGTGGATAAATTTAACAACACATTTAGATATTTGGACGATATTTTGGCTTAAAAAAATCCTCCTGAATTTTCTAACTTTACAGATGAAATTTATCCTGCAGAACTAACTTTAAATAAATCCAATAGCAGCAGTGATTATACTCCTTTTCTTGATCTTGAAATATCAATAAATCAAGGAAAGTTAAACACTAAGGTTTATGATAAAAGGTATGATTTTTCCTTCCCTATAGTCAATCGACGGCGATGTTCCGTTAGCCCCTTCTTACGGGTCTACATTTCACAACTTGTTCGATATGCACGAGTATGTAGTGATGTTTCTGACTTCACCGAGCGAAATCTTTGTCTCACTGAAAAACTTCTGCATCAAGGGTTTAGATATCATAAATTGATAAAAACATTCTCTAAATTTTATTATAGATACATTGACTTATTAAGAAAATTTGGTTCTACATGCAGGGCTCTTATACATCAGGGCATTTCACATCCAAACTTCTATGGCAATATCATTTACAAAGCGCATAAATTCAAAAATTTTCCTTCAAAACATATTAATCCGTTGATCAAATTTATTCATAAAGGACATAAATACAGCATTGTTGTTAAATCGTTACTTCTGGTTTTTGTTGGCAAAAATATTGATCATCTCCTAAATGCTTTACACCATAACTAAATTTAAACAATTTTTCATATTGGCAGTATTTGGCATTGCACAATATCATGTTCTTCTTTCATAATTGATGACGTTGTTATACCAAATCTATTTAGAAGTATTTCAATTGAAGTTTCATATGTAAGACGGCTTGATATCATAATCAACGGAAATTATGTCCTTAGCTAGTGGTCAGTAACTGCGAGCATTTGTCCGGACAGTACCTGTGTGTATTGTCTTCGTATTTTATGTACTTCATTGTAAGGGTTTTCGTCTTGATAGGTTGGACTTTTTTTTCTGGTTTGATTTTTACTGTGAGTCTTTTTGTGTATTTATTTTTTAGCCATTCACCACACATAGGGGAGGGTTTGGATCCAAGAAAACGAGTTTAACCCCACCGCCATTTTTGCGCCTGTCCCAAGTCAGGAATATGTTGGTGATTGGTTTGTCCGTGTCTTCTTATAAAATTTCAGTTTCTTGATATTTGGGTTATTGGATGTGGTTTGTTACCATCGATTTATCCACTTTTTTTACCTTTTTGGGGCCATTTAGGGCTTGCTTTATGGTGTGGGGTTCCTTACTGTGTTGAAGACCGTACGGTGACCCCTAGATGTTTGTTTTGGGTCCTTTTAAACTGGATATGGGATGTTGTCTCCTTTACATTTACCCCATTTCCTTTCTTTTTCATCTTTATTCTGGAGAAACGCTGCAAAGGGCGGACAAAAAAATTTGCACATGGATTAACAGGGATTTTGCATATGGATTAACAGGGATATTGGCAATCGGTATACAAATTTTGGTCAAAATCTTAAGATGGCCTTTCTGGGGATCCACTTTGAAAGACAGACACGAAATTGAACTCTAATGCTGATTTGTGCATGGTATGTGCATATATACGGTCACCTGCGGCAATCTACGCTGTTTTCATAAAAATTCAAAATCATTAGAAATAACTTTTATAATTATGCATCTATGGTAAACAATAAAAAAGTAACATTTGTACCTCATTTAAACGAGAGCTCAATTTCTTTTGTTCTATTTCAACCACTTCCCCACCTGTTCATAAATACTCATAGAAAATACCGTGGATTCAAAATGACTTCTGACATTTTGTGCGCCAATTGCCTTGTTCTCTTGTATATACTGTTACCTGTTTTGTAGATGTGTAGTTTTTTTACCAAAAGATGCCGAAGAAGTATGATGACAATGTGCCACAGATTCTATGAAAACCATCTTTATTAGAAGCAAGCTATAGACCTTTCAAGAAATGAAATCGTGGGGGTCGCCATCTTGTTCCATTCGGAACACTAAATCCGACACAGGTAGACAGATTTGACCCGACTCGGGCTTTTTCGATTACTTCATTATTGAATGGTACCGGACAGGTAGGGTAATTAAATTGTTAATTACCTGTTTATTCCTAAAGTAAGAAACATGTCAACAGAGTCGTTGAAATGATGAAAGATGACAAAATGGTGAGGCTTGTTTAGGGGGGTCCCAATATCCCATATCCCAGTAAGTCTGGACGAAAATATCCCTTTGAAAAATGAAGATATTCCATTAATTATAGAAATATCCCGTTTTGCATAGTCAAATATCCCTTACCAGTACTTTTGGTCTCAAATATTCCATATCCCATCAACAAAAGTGGCATATATCCCGTATCCCAATATACCCTAAACAAGCCTCAATTGTAACAAATAAGTTTCAAGGCAGATATTTAACATGTATGTGTAGTAATATGCTTTTGAAAATGTGCAATTTGTAGGTACCGTAGGAACCGTATTCACGGGATGTACCTAAAATGAAAATAAAAATACGTATCAGTAAGTGCTTTTTGCCCTAGATTACATTAAAAATTAAAGAAATAAATTTTCAGCGTTGTTGTTTATTTAATTTTTTTTCGACATCGGAATACACATAAATATTGATTATAATATTGTGCACGTATTTGGAATAAATCTCTCAATGAGTAAATCAAAATTATTTGTCATAAACTTCAAGAAATATTTATATTTGATAAAACATTTTCCGTTATTTTTGTTAAAAATATTTTCGTTTGTAATTCATTCCAAATACACACCATCTTCCAGTTTTAAATACTTCATTAGCATAAAACCTTCAAGATTATGAATACAATTTCTTCTTTTAGGGGTGAGTAAAATAAGTCATTGTGAATCTAAAAAAATCAGATAAAAATAAATAAGGGATATGTTTTCTGTAAAAATTCTGTATTCTGTTTGTCACGTCAGGGACTATAGGAAATATCGACTTTTTTACTCTGGCAATGCTTTTGTTTGATGGTTTGCATTCAGTTGATTTACTTAATGAACTTTTATTTATGGGATTTGAGTAATTAGTTGGGTCTTTTGAAAATTGAAAAACACAAGTAAAATCAAGGTCTATTTATCTACAGATATTTTATAGATTAAATTTTAGTTTGATTATTTACTGTTCCGTCGGTTCATTTCTTTACAAGTTTCATTATTTGGTTACGAACGTTTTATGTGTATTGCTCTAATTTTGAAATATAGGGTCCTCCATCAGCTTAGAAAGCTTTAGGTGTATTGCATAATGTGCATTTCTCATAATTAATAAAGCGATCACATTTTCTTTTTGAAAAGGGAGCTCCCCGTCGGCTTCAAATATGGTCATTATGTGTTCCGTTCAGTCAGTGATGTGTATTGCATATGTGTTATATTAACCTTGATCGAATATCTTCCCCCAAAGCTTTAGATTGTTACGATTACGAATCTTAAAAAATCACTTCAAAAATTGATGACATTTCAACCTTTCAAATTCGTGTATTTCCTAATTTTTCAAGCGAAACACTTGCAATACACATCTTGCAAAAATGTGTATTCTGACGTTGTTTGATATGCCACTTTGCCATATTAGCCTATTTTCCATTTTCCATTAAAATTCTTCCTGTGAATTCGCCTATTTTCCATTTTCTATTAAAATTCTTTTTGTGATTATGTATTTGATTATATTTTAAGACAGTTAAACCTCGCTATACAAATCACAAATGTTTTTAGGTAATTTTTTCACGAATGTTCATTTCATTTCTTTAAATCAAACTTTTTATTAAAACAGTTTTGTTTAAAAACTTGTTGATCTTTCACACATTCAGTTAGATTAAAGAGTAGCTTGCATATTTGAAAGGGTAAACAGGTACCTGTGTATATTGGGACAATGAAGAGTATATTCACAAGAAAGGTTGACAACTTGTTTATTCGGATAGTAACACTTGGCATTATACCTAGCATTTCAGGTTTTGTGATTACTCTGTGAAATATCAATATTTCAATGTGCTATGAGATTTACTTGCACTGAAGCACATTTCTCTGGACATTCCTATCAATTTTATAAAAAAAATACTCAAAAATACCAAAGCTCAATTTAAACTTTTTAAAATGTCAATGTCTTAAAATGAAAAAAAAAAAGAAAAAAAAAAAACTAAGTTATTTCTATGTATGGCATCAACAAGCGCATAGAAAATGAGTAATTTTCTTAACGAAACAAAAAAGAGATATTTATTTGAAATTAAAACAGTAGTTAAATGATCAATTCAGGAAACCATAATTATTTATCCCTAAAATTGTTAAATGGAGTACGAATGTCAGAAAATATGAAAACTCTTGCCGTTTGTTTTGAAGGCTTTTGCTGGTAGAACAATATAGGCAAAAAGTTTTGAAAATCCATGTAAGAGTTCTTGATATATATGACATCAATGTTTTGGCAGGCAATTATTCGCTCTATAGTTTTCCTTCATTTGTCACTACCTATTCATACCCCTCAAAATATATATAAATATAAATGGAATTTGTATATCGTCTTTTTCTTGCATTTAAAAGTGCCATATTACCTAGACAGTAGGACCCATGCTACATTTGGTATATTTCTCTTTTTATATTGTTCACGAGCGATGCCGTGTTTTTTGTGTTTTTTTGTGTGTTTGTTTTTCCTGTTTCAAGCCCTGAATGGTGGCTGCTGAAATATAATTGCAAACCTTTTCTGTATATCAGTGCTACTTTAAATTAGTTCTAAGCTGCCTGAAAAAATATTGTGTGGCTTAAAGTAACTTGAAACTGCAAAACTATCCATTTAATAATTAATCAATAATCAAATTCACGATTGACAGAGAAATCAATATGGCATTATTGATTGATTAATCGTTTAATACTCAACTTTATCTCAAGCCATACCATGACTTGATCTCGTTGTAACTAGCATTGTTGGAAAGACCTAGCAACTTGGAACAAAAGTTCGGTTGAGATAAGTGTGTATTTAAATACTATTTGACCTACTAATATGGTTATGAAGTAATTTGCTAGACACAGAGATTTCTTGGAGTTTGCAAAACCATATTAATCCTCAGCTTTAACTTAATGTCAAATTATTCCTAATGATACAAGTCAAAAATTGTTTAACAAAAATTTTGTTTATAGTACAGTGTATCAATTTTAAAGCATCAGACCAAATTTTTCATTTCCGCTGATTCAAGTCATGAAATCTTTGATTTGGGTTTATAGTAAAAATGTCCAAATATCGGCAAACAGGAAATACTAAAGAGACAACCTGAAAAAGCCTTACACAATACAATTCATATATTTTAAAATTCACACCAAATTTCAAATCATTCCCTCCAGTGCAAGCGAATTAATTTTGGATGCAAATTTGTTGTTTCGTTTTAAAAAAATATCCCAACATCGACAAACAGGAAGTTATGAAGTTATAAATCTGGAAATCGCCTAACTTACGATACAGTTGATCATTACCAAATTTAAGACCTAATCTAAATCAAGAAACCTTTGACGGAAATTCGGTATATAGTTGAAAATCAAAGTATCGACAAACAAGAAGTTGGCGCCCCACAAACTTGAAAATCGCTTTCACGATACTACTCATTTCCAAGCTTCAGATCAAATTTCTATTCATTCACACCAATAGAAGTTCAAAAATCTTTGACGAAAATTTGGTTTATAGTTTAAAATCAAAGTATTTGAAACTAGAAAGTGAACGCCCCAAAAACTTGAAAATCGCCCACACAATACAACTCAACCTGTAAAAGCTTCAGACAAAATTTCAATAAATTCCCACTAACACAAGCAAACATTCCTAGGACGGGAAATTATTGACTGACAGACAGACGGATGAAAAGAAACTATAGAGCTCCCACGTCTCTATGTAAAGCCGTTATAACCGATAGCATGGAAAATGGATTTTTTCATGTAAAAGTTGGAAGCCCTTTATATCGGTTATTGCTTTTAGATCGTTTTTACATATAGCTGAATTTTTGATTAAGTGCAACTGAAAAATGATCCAGCATGGCAAAAATGTATCACCTACCATTTATAAACTTGTCTGGTGATTCTCTTTCCCCATGGTTTGTGCATGTTTTATTCAATACCACTCGATATGTTTGTTTCAATTAATGACAAAATGTGAAGTTTATGAAACTTTGCTTTGTTTATATGATAGTTTCATGTCAATCGTCATTCACTACATTACAAGACTTCTTACAAACTTCTCTAAATCATAGGTAAAAACAAAGTTTTTTTGCATGAACTTCTCTCAGGATGCTGAAAACAATTTTATTTTATTTATTTTATTGTAATAATGAAATATTGTGTTTTCAGCGAAAGGACTAGGATCCAATGTCTCGAGATTTTCGTTCTTTTGTAGTTTCAAGGTTATCTAAAATATTCCCGGTGAGTGGTACACGCTGTTTGTTGCATGCGTTATTGCCGATTTACATTTTACCTGGTTTTGTCTCGCAAACTAAGTAATTTTAGGATTTTTTCGTGATGTTCATCTATACAAACAATACAATTTATCTATTAATCGAGTATAGTTTTACCACAGATGACATATTTTTTAATTTTAATTTCACTGAATACCCATGTCACACAAGAAATTTGACCTGTACTCCTCAGCTGATGTTGGCCTTGAGACAAACTAATAGAATATGATATTCAATAAAAATACAAATGTTAAAAACTAGAAACACCTGTATTACGCTTGCGCAGGGGTTAGCTTAACAACTAAATAATACAGTATGCATCCTATCTAAGATATTTATATTGAAAGTCACGATATTTTTTTCAGTTTTGTACCCTATAGCTCTGGCTGAAAATCTGTTCTTGTCCTTTGCATTCATACGCAGTGAACAAATGAACTTGATATAGAGTAAATGTACATGGACAAAATCCCCCACCAATACATTGTAAGATTCAGAAAATGGACAGCAATTTTCTTACTTGTTCTGCGTCTTGAAGTCACATTATATAGACGACAGAACAATTTTATATCTGGACATCTATTTCGTTTCTTTAAAACAAGGAAAACATCAATATATATATTTATTCCACAAAATCAATGTTATAATTCCCTTTTTAGCTCACCTGGCCTAAAAAGCCATGTGAGCTTTGCCATCACTTTGCATCCGTCGTCTGTCGTGCGTCCGTCCGTCGTCCGTCAACAATTTTAAAAATCTTCTCCTCTGAAACCTCTAAGCCAATTGTTACCAAACTTGGCATGAAGCATCACCAGGGTAGTCCGAAGACCAAACAACATGGCCGCTGTTGCTAAAAATAGAACATTAGGGTAAATTGCTGTTTTTTGCAAATAAGTCAAAAACCGTGACAGATATCAAAAATCTGACAAGAGTAAAAATGATCAGCATGGCAAGATCTACCCGCCCTGCAATTTTGATGAAAATCAGAAAACCTGTCTAGAAATTTTCTTTTTTGTTGCCTTTTATTTCCAAAACTATAGAAGATGAAGATTAAGTGTAAATAGACTATATCCGAGCTCTAGTATCATGATCTACCAGACAACGTCACAGTATAGAAAAAATTACGTCATAAAGCATAAAACGTCATGAAGCTTTGCTTTTGACGTACATTCTTTGTCACATGGGGCGGACACGTTTATGACGTAGGGCGGACAAATAACAGCTGGTGAATCTAAATACCAGAACTCGGATATGGTCTATTGATAAAATGTTTGCCATGCATTGGCGACTTCAAAACTGTCGTTGAAAATTGTTCATTGACCGCCATTTTCAAAATGGCCGCCAAAAAAAAAGGCGGGAAAATTCAACATTGTCCGATTTCAATAAAATTTGGTTTCCAAATATATATTGATGTTGCGACTTTATAACCAGTGTTGAAAATTGTTTGTTAACCGCCATTTTCAAAATGGGCGCCAAAAAGGCGGGAAAATTCAACATTGTCAGATTTCAATAAAATTTGGTTTCCAAATAGATATTGATGTTGCAACTTTATAACCGGTGTTGAAAATTGTTTGATGACCGTCATTTTCAAAATGGCTGCCAAAAAAGGCGGGAAAATTCAACATTTTCGGATTTCAATGAAATTTGGTTTGCAAATAGGCATTGATATCGCAACTTCAAAACTGATGTTAAAAATTGTTCGTTGACCGCAATTTTTAAAATTGCCACCAAAAAGGGCGGGAAAATTCAACATTGTCTGATTTCAATAAAATTTGGTTTCCAAATAGATATTGATGTTGCGATTTCAAAACCAGTGTCGAAAATTGTTCATTGCCTGCCATTTACAAAATGATAACTGGTGTCGAAAGTGGTCCTTACCAAGAATTTTTTTTGTCAAATAGGCCCAACAAATAAATATAGTAAAACATTATCAGACTTTAAATACAGTTCAAGATTTTGATGGTGTTCGAGCAAACTAAGTTTGGAAGATTGAAGTTCTTGATTAAGGCAAATGATAGCCAGGTGAGCGATACAGGCTCCTGGGAGCCTCTGTTATATATATATGATTTATATGTTTTTGGGTTGAATTCGGGATTTTGAGCTCGGGGCCACTCCGACATGTTTTAGGTTCACCATATGGTTGTAATTGTACTTACACGAGGAACGTGATGTAATAAAAATGTCGATCGAATCTATTTAGTCTTAACGTCTGTTCCCCAGATAACAGAAAAGGACGTTACATGGTGGAGTAACCCTAAGATCTCAACGAGTATTTCTTTGACAATATCGTTTGTGGTCCCGAGCAGAGAAACACGTGGAAAATTTTCAGCCAAGGTTGGAAGGTTGTGGCGATTTGAGAAACATCCCGATTGTGTTCAGTGACACAGAGCAAAGGCAATTATTTACAGAGAGTTTGTTACGGCACATATTGTCGCCCCTGCACATATTGTCGCCGGCGACAATATGTGCAGACCTTAGCGGCACATATTGTCGCCGGCGACAATATGTGCTGGACATTAACGGCACATATTGTCGCCGGCGACAATATGTGCCGGTTTTGTCAATGTCATTTAAACGTCATTGGAGGCGACAAAATGTGCCGTTTATATCGGTACATATTGTCGTCACACAAAATTTATGATTTACGAAATATGCGGTTGTTTTTAAATATTGTTATCGTCTTCTTTTAGTCCTTTTGTCGGGAAATGGATGGCAGCGACTGTAAGAACACTTTGCCAGTTAAGTTTGTTTTTTTACGACCCCGCATCCATAGATCAAGGATGTAGCGTTGCTTGACAATTAACAATGAATTCCGCTCAAACCAGTGCTAGGGGCCGTCTTGAACTTCCTATGAGGTATGAGTAAAACTCATTGTTGAAGGCCTCATAGTGACTTCAAGATTAAGAACAACAATAAAAGCGTTGTTCCATTGCTTAGAACCGATTCAATAAATGTGTCCCTGGGCGTTCCTACTGACAGCGTTAATCCAATCAAAATCCAGGTGTAATGTAAGCCGTGATCTGATTGGATTTCATATTAGAATCGAGTAACAACAATTTACTATCAATGCGTGACATATATTGAAATTCGTGTATTCGTGTAATCATTTGGATTATATGGCGAACACTTTAGTGTTGAGGAATTTGAAATTTCAAAATGCATTTAATTGTGCAATGACTAGTCTTGATACAATAATACAAAATCAGTCATAATATCACGCCATTTGACCCTGTCGACAATATCAAGCGGGGGCACATTTATTGAATCGACCCAACTTTGAGAACTGAATTGTCAGTTCATTCATAAAGATGAAGGTTAATTGTGCTAGAGATCAACCAGTTCAGCAAAATGCAGTCTAAACAATCGTATTTAAGCCGTATACATACAGCTGAACTATATCTGGACTATGAATATTTACCCGCTGCAGAATACAATATGGTCACAGATACTGATTTTTACCAGATAGAAATCATGCCATTTCAATTTTCGAAATTTGATTATTTCAAAGCAGTCGTGTTTTGACCGTTTCATTTCACACCACTTGCCACTTCCCTGAGAATCTTAAAATGACACGAAAGTTATATCACGTAGTATATGGAGGCAACAAAAAAAATATACAAAATCGCAAAATCTTCAATGCGTATTGCCTCCAAACAACGTTCTTAGTTCGGTAAAGTAAACTGTTCAAGGATAACGTTGTAGAAAAATTATGCAGAAAAGGAATTGATAGATTAAATGAACATGTAATAGACAACCTCAGCAGAATACCAAAGGAACAAAGGAGTAGTATTTACAAAAATCGAAGTCCAAAGACATGACAAACGAGAACACAGAAAACAATGACGTGAGACAGCTACATTATAAAACAAAGAAAAAAAAACACAACATGCAAAACATTGTAAGAGCCATACAAATTGTCATGACTTTGATCGTAGGGTAAATTCGGTGAAGATTTTCAATTGAAAATATTTCCAAAACTATATCTATTATCCATCATAGAAAAATTCTTGAAAGCTACGAATTTCATGATTTCTAATGTTGTGAAATATCATGGTGAAAAAGTATGCGTATGACATTTTCCTGTAAAAAGTGGGGGTTATCCTGTAAAATAAATTATATACCTCTGGTTAACATGATTGGGGAAAATGATTTCATAGAGGAGACAGTAATTCGTTACACTCACTTTCAAACAACGACTCTGATATATTTCATCTTGTATATTATAGTCACGGCTTGGCCTTCAACCATTAGCAAATACACTGAAGTGTAGTTGCAACTCTTGTCACCGGATACGACGTTGTGTATGGTGGTGGTGATGAAAGGGGAGGGGTATTCATTCTAATATACATAAAGACCAGAAAACAATTATTTGATGCCTACAAAGTTACATTTCCCAAAACCCTTTCTCTTGTTTTTCAGTCTGGCAATCCTATATTCTAATCCCCTACCGCCCCCGTTTTTCAGTCCCTTAAAATCATTTAGATTTTTGCTGATATTTTGTAATGATCAGTCATTCAAATCTACACCATGGGCATACATGTACACCAAATAGTCAACTTAAGCCAGAATCCCGAGCTATTGCTAAGTGCTGAAAAGACTTTTCATTTCTTGGCGCTGGTACCTGACATTATAATTACATTCCATCCTAGTTTAAAATCGTACCAATTAAAGACAAAACTTGAAAATATGGACTTTAGAAGTAGGATTGTATAAGAGGCGGTGGAGGAAATAGACGGCCAAAAACGACGACAACGTGCAATTTTTCGCAGTAAAATGTATATGGAAATTGCAATGTATTTTCTAACTCGTCAAAGTTTCTATATACTGAGATGAAACAGTTATGAATTTCAGCACTCGGCATCTTTAAAATTAGTGCAATTCGATATTTATCGAATAATGGTTAAAAACAATGCATAAACATAATCAAGAGAGTCTGGCGATAACATTTAATGCAACCAGAGTTTGAACATGAAGAACAAGAAGTCGTCATTTTTAATTTGTAGTGATCACATGGGAATAATCATCTCTTCTTCTTGCAGTAGTTGTAATAATCGATTAGCGCATGAATACCATTGATAAATTTCAAACCAATCAGAGTACTTGTTTTATATGATTCGAGGGAAATTCGAGCTGCTGATTGGCTGAAATATCATTTGTCACTAAGTGCGTATGGGGACAGATTTATTGAAACGACCCTAGTTTTACCATGTATTTGTAGAGACTGTCTCATTTGCATTTACTCCATATCCCCTCATTGTTAAGTATATATACCGTTGAATCTGAAATTGTTCAGCTGACGGACATACACGTTTTAAAGACTTGACAAAATGAACTGATCTTTTGAAGGCATACATTCTGTCTGATATTCACTGACTGGTATTGTTTTAAAGAAGGTATTATCATNCTTGCAGTTCAGTAGGCTGAGTCTTTGTGCAGGTTTTTGCGAAGGACCTCCCGTACTCTATTTTTTTTAACTTAACTGGCTATAGCGGTGAGCTTTTGCCATCATTTTGCGTCCGTCGTCCATCCGTCATCCGACCAACGTAATCTTTCTATTAAAATATCTTCTCCTCTGAAACAGTTGGGCAAACTGAAACCAGATTTGGTCACAATAGTTCTTGGGTGGTCCCCTTTGAAAATGTGTCCGACAAATCAGCTGCTCATTCAAGATTGCCGCCAGCG
>MJUU01066364.1:0-13471 GCA_002080025.1 Modiolus philippinarum | reverse complement strand
CTCATGTATTTTTCTCGGACACTTGATATCTAAAGATGGAATTCAACCCCCGCCAGACCGTGTTGCATCTATTCAAGATTATCCATCGCCTAAATCAGTGAAAGAACTTCGTCGTTAGATGTCTCTTCCGGATTTTTCCAGCTCCCTATTTCGCCCAAGAGCCAACGATATACAGCTTTTAATACGTGCTTTGGTACGTACAAATTTCAACGTTTGCCTATGGGACTAAGTTCTGCTCCTGGGTCTTTTCAGTTGCTTATGGACAAAGTATTACATGGGCTAACTTTTCATTCCTGTTTATGTTATTTGGACGACGTTCTTATAGCGTCCGAAGTATTTGATCAACACATTTCAGACTTGCACGAAATATTTACACGTTTAGAAGAGGCCGGCTTAAAACTAGGTCCAAAGAAATGTTCCTTTGCCCAAAACTCATGTATTTTTCTCGGACACTTGATATCTAAAGATGGAATTCAACCCCCGCCAGACCGTGTTGCATCTATTCAAGATTATCCATCGCCTAAATCAGTGAAAGAACTTCGTCGTGCAGTCGGACTTTTAAATTGGTTTAAAAATACATTCCAAATTTTAGTGCGGAAGTAGAACCACTTACAAGATTACTTCGTAAATCAGTGCGTTTCCGGTGGACTAATGAACAAGAAACCGCATTTCAAAAATTAAAATCGCTTTTACTTAATAGCCCAGTATTGGCATTTCCAAATTTTGATATTCAATTTCATCTTGCTGTAGACACAAGTTCAAAAGGGATAGGATATGTTTTGTATCAAAACCAACCAACCAATAATGGAAATAATGAATTGCGAGTTATCAGGTTCGGCTCAAAATCTTTGAGCAAATGGCAGAGGTCATACGGACCAACAAAGCTCGAGTTATTAGGGGTTGTTACAGCGATACTAGAGTGTTCAATGTATTTACGAAGTCAGAAATTCATAGTAGAATGTGATCATCAAGCACTGAAACCAGTCTTCCAAAAGAAATTAAAGGGGGCTATTTATGAACGATGGGTTGCAATTCTGCAACAGTTTAATTTCGAGGTCTGTTATAAGCCCGCTAGAGATATGCAAGTGCCAGATGCACTGTCTCGCATTAATCTTGCAGCAAATACTGGTTTTGAAAGCCCAGATCAAGAAGATCCATTTTTCGAATATGTTACGGAAAATGTTGGTGATATTGTGGTAAATGGTGAGAAAGTACATTTTTCTGAATTTCTCAAATCAAACGATAGTGAAGAAGCTTCAAATAAATTTAATGTAAATAACATGGTTTTTCAGCGGAGTCCTATGACAAACAATAATACGTTTAAGCAGTTAAATAAGGACGATTTTGGATATGACGCTGACACAGAAGACGACCACAATCTGACAAAACAAACAAACACTCGTAAAAGAATTCAGTCACGAATTTTTAAACAACCAAACAATTTATCTTGTTTACGGAATAATCAATTAGAATATTCCGATTCTACTGAAACTACTGAGATAGCACCAGAGAAAGGTGAAACTACTGAATTATGTGACAATGTATCGTGCGAAATGTCAAATAATACTAACAATGACCGAAGTGGTCGTAATTCTCAAGTTTGTCAAAATAGTGAAGCTAACGAAGTTCACGAATTTGTATCACCTACTGAAACTGAAACGAACAGAGAAAAATTTTCACATAGTGAAATCAACAACGTTCACGAATTTGTTTCATCTACTGAAACTGAAACTAACAGAGAAAAATCATCACGTACAAGTACACTTGCTACAACGGAGTCTGATTCTTCAACGGAGGTCAAAAACAAAAAGCTACTTGAATCAATTGAAATTTTCAAAAATTCAGATTTTTCACAGAATACTATTAAAGAATTACAAAAGAAAGATGAATATTTGTAAAAAGAAGAAGAAGAAGAAAAAAAAAAAAAAAAAAAAATCATAATGGATTCGTTACATCAAGGTTTGTCATTCCTGATATATTCATTATGCTTAGTGTTGTGCAATTGTGTGAAAAATCAAATCGATTATTTACTATAATTAGTTAGAGCCAACCAACAGATTATCTATTATTATCGATTAACGAAATGCTAACATTTGTATGGTGTAAGATTATCAGGGGTAGATTTGAAAAAAAGCTTCAGTATAATCTGTATATTTTTAGTACATAAACACCATGAAATTTAAGTTTTCTTCCTATAACTAGTGCTATTAAGACACATAAAGAAGATTTTAAGGTTGAATTCGTTAAAAACATTTAAGTTTAATTTTGAAGGGAGACCAAAATAATACTATTTAAAGACAATAACTGCCAGTAGTATGGCAAATATATTTGGCATGTAATTTACTCTTGGGCAGCACATGACCGTGACCTAAATTTTATTGCTTAGTGAACATGGTAAAGTTTTCTTATCAGACCAGATTCTGAATAAATGTAGGTGGTGAGGCACTGATATGTGTTATGTAGTCTGCTCTTTAGTAGTACCAAGTTTTTCACCTTGACCTTTATTGCATGGTCTAGTAAGCATATTATTCTTCTAATTAGGTCAGCTTCTTTTCGATACGTCTATGACGTTTGATAGGTGTACGGTCTCATTCTGCTATTTGGGTTTTGCATGTGACCTCAATTTCAGAGTCTAGTGAAGTCAAAATCTATTAGTGATAGGTAAATAATATCTAGTGTGTTGGTTGGTCCTTGGTGGCACATGAGAGACTCAAATATAATTTATGTTTATAACGTCAATTTTATGGTCTTCGCATTGGTTGACAACGTTTTCTCGGGATAACAATCTGTTTAGTCACCCTCCCAACTATATGTTATTTATATACTATCTATATGTAATAAAAATGACTTGTTTGATATAATAATATGCCTTTTTTTCAATGGCCGTTCTTGTAATTACCATCTCTTTAGCATTAAACATTTATTATGCAATTTGGGTATTAATTGTTTTATGAAAAGTAGTATTCGATGAAAGAATAGCTTTTGTAAAAACTTTTATAAATCCCAATAATGCATTGCTGATCATAAACTATTTCTCAAGGACACATTGCTAAAAACTTATTTTAAATCTGATAAAATAACAATACTTTTTTAAAATCTTTTTGCAAAGAACATAAAGGAAACCTTTCAAGAAACTATTACACCAAAATTATGTCTCATTATGAATTTTTAGTATGTTACCTGTCAAAGTACATATTTGACAAAGAAATGAGATTTTCTGATAATATTTAGAGTGTCATGCACATGTTTGAACCATAACACTACTGTACTATTTTAAAATCCTTTCTATTTTCAGATAATAATGAATTCTCCAATCAAATTCAGTATAACAGATGGTTGTTTTACATATTTACATGTGATGTGTATTTAAATAGTTACAAAAGTATACATTAAAAAAAATCTACTACAAAATACGCATTCTATAAATGCACCTAAAGAGGCTTTGATAGGGAAACTGCTAATATTTTGTATTGTAAATTGTGACTTTTAAGACAAGCGTTTAATCATCTTGGCTTAAAAAATTATATTAAGACATGAAAAAAAATATATAAATCTCAATGCATAAAGTCCCTACAGCAGCATTAATTTCATAGTATAAAATAGATATAAATCACAGCCAAAGTTTCATTATCAACAAAGCGAAAAAAAAAAACAAAAAAAAAAAAAAAAAAAAAAAAAACAGATATTTCACTAAAACTTTAGCGAGCAGAATACCGCAAAACTGCACCAAAGTACCGAAGTTGCATAAAACCAGTGAATTTCTTTATGCTGTATACGTGTTTCAAGGAGCTACCTCTCATCAGGAGCATTAAAATCAAATAATATGGAAAGTCATAATCCAAAAATTGTCTTAAAGAAATACTTATAATCAGTAATAGGAAGCCAAATCCAGTACCAAGGACATTTACCGAGTGCCATACACGGAATGAAGCCTCAGTATTTTTAAGTGGTTAGAATTTTGATGAAAACAGTAAATTTCAATAACACGCAAGGTAAAATTTCCATGTCAGGCAACTCTTACTTTTGGGCTGGTGAATACCCTCGGGGACCTCTGGTCCACCAGCAGTGGCATCGGCTCAATGATTCAAAATACAAAAAAAAAATAACGAAGTTGCATAAAAAACAGTGAATTTCGTTATGCTGTACACGTGTACAAATTTTGTGCCTTGTGCTTCGCGCTCAGTTCAAAGGGTCTCTACAGATCAAAATGAATATCCTTTTGGGGGATTAAAAGTTGAATTTTCTTAATAAATTTATGAAATTTTCTATACAAATTTATAAAATGTTAGCGAACAGAATAACGCAAAACTGCAGTGACTAACTGTGAAAAATCGGGCGCAAGATGATACTTAAACCTACGGTGGTTCCTGCACTGTGCTTAAATTAACAATGAAGGGATATGGAGTAAATGCAAATGAGACAAAATCTCTACAAATACATTGTAAAACACAGCAATGGAACAACGTTTTTATTGTTGTTCTTCATCTTGAAGAACTGTGCTGCTTTTTTTTTAAAACCTAACTATATTTTATATCTCGCATCTACACTTGTACAAACAAGTGAGTAAATATGAAAAATACAAGACTTCCTGTGTGTGCAAGGCGTGACGTTTATAAGGGCGTCATAGGAACAACTCTTTTTGAGTTGTCACCGTGGCGTACCGTAATAAGCGGAAGGCTTTGTATTCTAGGTGAAGTTGTCGTAAGGAGTCTTAGAGACTTTGAAATAAATAAATACATGTAAAGGGCGTCCGCTGTTTGAAAAAGATTGACAATATCACTACCTTGGATCGACCCTTGTACCAGCGATTGAGTAAATATGAAAAAATACAAGACTTTCTGTATGTACAAGGCGTGACGTTCATAAGGGCGCCATATGAACAACTTTGTTTGAGTTGTCACCGTGTCGTATCGTAATAAGCAGAAGGTTTTGTATGCTAGGCGAAGTCGCCTTGAGGAGTCTAAGAGTCTTTGAAATAAATAAATACATGTAAAAGGACGTCCGCTGGTTGAAAAAATTGAAAAAAAATCACTACCTCGGATCTACCATTGAATCAGCGATTGAGTAAACTTATAAATACATATAAATTTCAAACCTTCCTTTCCCCATGCACGCATAACCAGTGGACAACAAGCCAAAGAAAAAGAAACAAACAGCCCCCAATATACAAACAAAATAAAAGAAAACTTAAAAAACTAAAATACAGGAAACTGTATGGATCCTTTAGTTTGAGTGTGTAACGTAGCATAGCGCTTACACCTGATAGCATACACATAGATTCGTTCATAAAATGAAAATGATTAAATGCGCTTTCTAATGAGTCTAATTTGACAAGAATCCGTTGAGAATTAAAGAAGTTATAAACGTTTGAAAATCTCTAATTTTAATATTTTAACTTAATCGGACCCTTTTCATTATCTAACATTATTTTGACAAATATTTTTATTAAAAACATCAGCACACGGTAAAAAGGTCAAAATTACATAAGCTGTCACTATAAATTAAACAAAACCAACCGCAAAATACATTTAAACTGAATTTTATCAAACATTCTAAAGCTTAAAATTAGCACAAACGGAGTCTATTTCGTTAAGAAAAACCTATTTTGTTTCAGAATTAGCTTTTTCTTGATTTCAATTAAAGAAACCCCAGATATTTCCCTAAAATTATAGCGAGCAGAATAACACAGAACTGCATTGACTATCCAAGTGTGACAAATCGTGCGCAAGATGATGCTAAAACTTATGCTGGTTCCTGTGCTGTGCTGAGCATGCATTTAATTCATTTATAATTGTGTCGAAAGCATACCTTTTTAGCATTACTAAAAATTTAGTTCCTGCTAAGTGGCTAAAATTTTAGTGAAAGATCTATAGTGAAAATCAAGGAAAAGTTTATTTTTTTTTCATTTTCTAAACGTACTAGGCTCCGTTCTAATAAATCAACTCCACAAAATAAAATTACTGAATTTCAAGCGAGTAGAACTTCTTTTTTCGTCAAATTGGGCTCATTGGAAAGCGCGTTCAACAATCTTTCATTTCATGCACAAATTTTGTGCCTTGTGCTTCGCGCTCAGACGAAAGGGTCACTACAGATCAAAATGAATACCCTTTTGGGGATTAAAAGTTGAATTTTCTATATAAATTTATAAATATATACAAATTTCAAAGCTTCCGTTCGCCATGTAACTAGTGGACAACAAGACAAAGGAAAAGAAACAAACAGCCCCCTCCCAAATATACCAACATAAATCAAGGAAAACTAAAAAAAACTAAAACACAGGAACATTATATGGACCCTTTGGTTTGAGTGCGTGACGTAGCATAGCGCTTAGACCTGATAGCATACTCGCAAGATTCGTTCATAAAATGAAAATCATTGAATGCGTTTTCTAATGGGTCTAATTTGGCGAGAATCCTTAATTAAAGAAGTTATAACCGATGAAAGTTGACATTTTCAGCTAGATTCACGTCTTCCCGGATTTGACTACCGATACTGACAATTTCCTGGATTGACTCGCTCACAGTGTGACGGATGCTGTTAACAGAGCGGGACATGCTTACCCTTCTGGAACACCTGATGTCACTTTCAGTTTCACTAGAGTCCACACTATGAATGCCTTTGTTTTGAATGTTTTGATCTCTATTTCTGTGCTTTGTATCTGTCTAACGTCATTATTTTCTATGTATAGCGTCATTGTTTTCTGTGTCTAGCGTCACTGTTTTCTGTGTTGTCGTTTTGGCCATGTCTTTGGACTTCGAATTTTGTAAATTCCACTCCTTTGTTCCTTTGGTATTCTACTGCCGTTGTTTGAAGTTCAGTAATTTTAATTTTTAACTTAATCAGACCCTTTTCATTATCTAACATTATTTGGACAAATATTTTTTTTAAAAACTTCCACACACGGTGAAAAGGTCAAAATTACGCAAGCTATCACTATGAATTACACAAAAGCAACCGCAAAATACTTTTACATAGAATTTTATCCAATTTTATCCAATATTCAAAAGCTTAAAATTAAAACAAACGGGGTCTATTTCGTTTAAAAAAAGTCTATTTTGTTTTAGAATTAGTTATTCCTGGATTTCAATAAAATTTTAGCGAACATAACGCAAAACTGCAGTGACTATCCAAGTGTGACAAATCGTGCGCAAGATGATGCTTAAACTTATGCTGGTTCCTGTGCTGTGCTGAGCATGCATTTAATTCATTTATAATTGTGTCGAAAGCACACCTTTTTAGCATTGCTACAAATTTAGTTCCTGCTAAGTGGCTAAAATTTTAGTGAAATATCTACAGTGAAAAGCAAGGAACAAATAGACTTTTTCTAAACAAAAAGACTCAGTTCGTAGCAAATTTAGACTTTCTTACTATCTAACTTTGGTTATATTTATTTAATTTTGTGTGTACTTCTAAGAGCTTTTGAAACTGAAATCTTTTGAACACATCATGTAGCCCATGTGAGTATTGGAAAACCTCTGTGGAACCTCTCTATCGGTCCAATAACCAAATTTTATTAAATGTCATTTGATAACCTATTATTATACCCTAAACTAACAGCAATGACATCAGGCATTTAAATGTTCAAGGCCAAACATAAACCATAAAAAAGAAAACATAAAATACTTTACTATTCACTCACATTAACATGAATACCATATCATGGTATAAACTGTGTCGATTTTGGGTGAAGGTCTTACCCACATTCTACCAAATATATGTTTTCATGACAACAGAAAACAAATGAGACTATGTCAAATAAATTCATAAATTCTGAGGCTCTTCTGTCTTCAAAATTACTAAGTTCGCCCCCACCCCCTTTTTCAAGAAAATATTTAAAGACAAATTATCTCCCCTTCAAAATTTTGGACAACAACCCAGTTTTTCCCCCAAATATTTCACATATAAAAAGCTCAATCAGGTTTAATTTCATGTAGCAGGCTTTGCTAGTGCCGGTACAAAGTCCGACTTTCCTATCGTCGTTTACGTTTGTCTTATTAGTGTTTTTCATGTGTAGGTCCCTGGCAGATTATGGCATGTTAATTATAATTTTCAGCTATTGTAGATGTTTCTTGTTCAATTGTTGTCCCTTTTATTCCATTTTACAAAGGAAAGGAGAAATAACTAGATTTGCAATTGCAAGCAATAGCTTGTGTAGCCCCTGACAGCCAATTCGATAATCCCATGTTGTTTGCAGTGTCAAAATCTACCTAGAAATCAATTTTCGTTGAAATCCGACAAAGTTGAAATTTTGACGTATTTTGGCGGCCATCTTGGAAATGGCGACCATTTTGAAAAGTATTAAAACGCACGTCTTCAAATGTTGATCCGACTTTGTGCCAAGTTTCATGAAGTTCTGATCATGCATCACTGAGTAATTTCATGGACAACTTTTGGCTGGAATAATAATAATAATAATAACTAGATTTGCAATTGCAAGCAATAGCTGATATCGCCCCTGTCAGCCAATTCGATGCTTCCATCTTGTTCGCAGCGTCAAAACCTACCTAGAAATCAATTTTCGTTGAAATCCGACAAAGTTGAAATTTTGACGTATTTTGGCGGCCATCTTGGAAATGGCGGCCATTTTGAAAAAAAAAATTGTACCCTGCACTTTGCCTTATGGTGATCTTACTTCCTGTCAAATACATGAAACCGTTTACCCAGAAAAGTCCGGACAAGAATCATTGGAAGAACAACAACAATAATAATAATAATAATAATAATAATAATTAAAAAGACAATTGTTCAAAGAACAATTGCAAGGTCTTTCACAGTCAATGTTGTGTTTAGTGTTATGTTTTGTCATGTCACATGTTTAAAATCATCTTGATGAGATGCACATTGTCTCCCCTATATTAGAGTAGCCATTTCTAATCGTTTTAAAGATTTTACGATAAAAAAAACGTAAAAATTGGCTATGACCTTGACCGATGACCTTGATGACCTTTGACCTTGGGATCAAATTGAAGGTCTCTTCTTGCTGATTAATTTGATATGTTACAAGACCATACTATCTGTAAAAGTTTAAACATTATACGCAAAAAACCTATTTCTGAAACGCGTCAAGGGCAATAACTCTTCACCGAGTCATCGGAGAGCTTCGGTCCAAATGAGACAAATGTAGCCCTTGACATGNCAATACTGTAATTCTTTGTCTTACATCACACACAACCTTTCAATGAATTTTGAAGGAGCTAGGTATAATAGTTTTTGAGATACGGTGAAAACATTCAAAATTTCATTTTCCCATAGAGTTACTATAGGACGACCCCACCCCTTTTTGACGCCCCCTAAAGTACCTTTAATGGACACCCTTTGAAAAAATTTTAGGTGTTTGCACATCTAGATACAGGGGGATAATATGCTACCAAGTTTGAAAGCTCTAGGTCTTATGGTCTATGAGATTGTCAATGGACAAGTTCATTGCGACGAGAAGAAAGGGAAAGAAGAATAATAATAATAACAAGTGATAACTGTGTTCGCAAAGCGAAACACAAAAATCGCCCAAACCTCCCATGGATCGCCATGCTAACAAATTTCAATAAAAAAATATGTTCAACACTTCATACACAACCTTCCTGTCAAATTTTATGAGAATTGGAGCACTTTTAATTTTCCCGCCCTTTTTCAGTTTCCATGGCAACGGCGCCCATTTTGAAAATTTTCAACCTCAAAATATGTTCTACACTTCCTACTCAACCTTCCTATAAAATTTCATGTAATTTGGAGCACTTTGAATTTTCCCGCCTTTTTTTCAGTTTCCATGGCATCGGCGGCCATTTTGAAAATTCCAAGACTGGAATGCACATCTTGGGATGAGGTTCCATTATCATGTGAAGTTTGGTTAAGATTGGACCAAGGGTCTCCGAGAATTTGGTGGGACAAGTTCACAGACGGAAGAAAGAGAGGAAGAATAATAAGACTAATAATAACTAGATTTGCAATTGCAAGCAATAGCTGATGTCGCCCCTGGCAGCCAATTCGATGCTCCCATCTTGTTTGCAGCGTTTAAATCTACCTAGAAATCAATTTTCGTTGAAATCGGACAATGTTGAAATTTTGACGTAAAATGGCGGCCATCTTGGAAATAGCGGCCATTTTGAAAATTTTTTCACCGTTAGGCATAACTTCACATGGTGTTCCAACTGTGTGCCAAGTTTCAAGCGATTCTGTTCAGGCAACTCTGAGAACTCGCGTGGACAAAAATTATTGGAAGAAAATAATAATAATAAAAAAAAACAATAATAATAACAAAGAATTGGAACAATAACAATATGTCTCCCCGACTACGTCTGGGGCGACATAACTAGTATAAATTGTGTTTGGATGCAAACACAAGAAGTCTCCCAAACGAACTCCCATATCAGAATTCAAAGGCTTTAGATGGGATCCACAGATTTTAAACAACCTTCCTATCAAATTTCATGTAATTCTGAGCACTTGGATTTTCCCGCCTTTTTACCGTTTCCATGGCAACGGTCAACATTTTGAAGTCTTGAGGACCGGAACCCAACTCTACACCTGCTAGACAGCCTTCCTGTAAAATTCCATCCAAATCTGAGCACTTTGATTTTCCCGCCCTTTTTACCGTTTCCATGGCAACGGTCACCATTTTGAAGTCTTGGACACCGGAGCCAAATTCTACACTTGTTATGCAACCTTCCTGTGAAATTTCATCCAATTCTGATCATTTTGGTTTTCTCGCCTTTTTTACCGTTTCCATGGCATCGGTCGCCATCTTGAAGTCTTGGAGACCAGAAGCCAATTCTACACATGTAGGGCAACCTTCCTGTAAAATTTCATTCAATTCTGAGCACATTGATTTTCCCGCCTTTTTACCATTTCAATGGCACCGGAAATCATTTAGAGGTCTTGGACACCAGAAGTCAATTCTACACATGCAAGGCAACCTTCCAGTAAAATTTCATCCAAATCGGAGGACTTTAATTTTCCCGCCTTTTTTACCATTTCCATGGCACCGGCCACCATTTTGGGGTCTTGGACACAAGAAGTTAATTCTATACATGCAAGGCAACCATCCAGTAAAATTTCATCCAAATCTGAGCACTTTGATTTTCCCGCCTTTTTTACCATTTCCATGGCACCGGCCATCATTTTGAGGTCTTGGACACCAGAAGTCAATTCTAAACATGCAAGGCAACCTTCTAGTAGAATTTCATCCAAATCTGAGCACCTTGATTTTCCCGCCTTTTTTACCATTTCAATGGCACCGCTTGACATTTTGAAGTCTTGGAGACCAGAAGTTAATTCTACACATGTAAGGCAACCTACCTGTAAAATTTCATCCAATTCTGAGCACTTTGATTTTCCCGCCTTTTTTACCATTTCCATGGCACCGGTCGCCATTTTGAAGTCTTGGAGACCAGAAGTCAATTCTACACATGTAAGGCAACCTACCAGTAAAATTTCATCCAGTTCTGAGCACTTTGATTTTCCCGCCTTTTTTACCATTTCCATGGCACCGGTCGACATTTTGAAAATTCCAAGACTGGAATGCACATCTTGGGATGGGGTTCTATCATCCTGTGAAGTTTGGTTAAGATTGGATCAGTGGTGTCCGAGAAAACTGATGGACAAAGTTGAGGCGGAAAACGGAAGAAAAAGAATAATAACTAGAATTGCAATTGCAAGCAATAGCTGATGTCGCCCCTGGCAGCCAATTCGATGCTTCCATCTTGTTCGCAGCGTAAAAATCTACCTAGAAATCAATTTTCGTTGAAATCGGACAAAGTTGAAATTTTGATGTATTTTGGGCAGCAATCTTGGAAATGGCGGCCATTTTGAAAAAAATTTTGGCGTAAATTCCTTCGGCTCATCTTGTCGAACATTTATGCAAAATATGAAGAAATTCTGCAAAGCAGTTCCTGAGTTAATAAATCTTTTATATTTTTATGTAAAATGGTGGCCATCTTTGAAATGGCGGCCATTTTGAAAAATTTCTTCGAGTAAATTCCTTCGGCTCATCTTATCGAACATTTATGCAAAATATGAAGAAATTCTGCAAAGCAGTTCCTGAGTTAATGAATCTTCTATATTTTAACGTAAAATGGCGGCCATTTTGAAAAATTTCTTCGTGAGAATTCCTTCGGCTCATCTTACTGAACATTTATGTGTAATATGAAGAAATTCTGCAAAACAGTTTCTGAGTTATTGAATCTTCCATTTTTTAACGTAAAATGGCGGCCATCTTGGATTTTCGTTGAAATCGGACAAAGTTGAAATTTTGATGTATTTTGGGCAGCCATCTTGGAAATGGCGGCCATTTTGAAAAAAATTTTGGCGTAAATTCCTTCGGCTCATCTTGTCGAACATTTATGCGAAATATGAAGAAATTCTGCAAAGCAGTTCCTGAGTTGATAAATCTTTTATATTTTTATGTAAAATGGCGGCCATCTTGGAAATGGCGGCCATTTTGAAAAATTTCTTCGAGTAAATTCCTTCGGCTCATCTTATCGAACATTTATGCAAAACATGAAGAAATTCTGCAAAGCAGTTCCTGAGTTAATGAATCTTCTATATTTTAACGTAAAATGGCGGCCATCTTGGAAATGGCGGTCATCTTGGAAATGGCGGCCATTTTGAAAAATTTCTTCGTGAGAATTCCTTCGGCTCATCTTACTGAACATTTATGTGAAATATGAAGAAATTCTGCAAAACAGTTTCTGAGTTATTCAATCTTCCATTTTTTAACGTAAAATGGCGGCCATCTTGGAAATGGCGGCCATTTTGAAAAAAATTTCACCGTCTTGCACAACTTCATATTGTGTTTCAACTGTGTGCCAAGTATCAAGTGATTCTGTTCAGGCATCTCTGAGTAAAGCTCTGGACAAAATTATTGGAAGTAAAATAATAAGAAAGCGTAATAACAAATAAACGGAACAATAACAATAAGTCTCCCAAACTTCGTCTGGGGCGACATAATAATAATAAGAAACGGAGGAATAACAATATGTCGTCCCGACTACGTCTGGGGCGACATAATTATAAAAAGAACTAGTATTAATTGTGTTTGGATGCAAACACAAGAAGTCTCCCAAACGAACTCCCATATCAGAATTCAAAGGCTTTAGATGGGATCCACAGATTTTAAACAACCTTCCTGTCAATTTCATGCAATTCTGAGCACTTGGATTTTCCCGCCTTTTTACTGTTTCCATGGCAACGGTCGCCATTTTGAAGTCTTGGACACCGGAACCAAATTGTACACTTGTTAGGCAACCTTCCTGTAAAATGTCACCAAATTCTGGGCATTTTGATTTTCCCGCCTTTTTTAAAGTTTCCATGTCATCGGTCGCCATCTTGAAGTCTTGGAGACCAGAAGCCAATTCTACATCTGTAAGGCAACCTTCTTGTAAAATTTCATTCAATTCTGAGCACATTGATTTTCCCGCCTTTTTTACCAATTTTGAGGTCTTGGACACCAGAATTCAATTCTACAAATGCAAGGCAA
>MJUU01066363.1:79410-92593 GCA_002080025.1 Modiolus philippinarum | reverse complement strand
GCTACTTTAGCAAGGGTATGTTACCCATAACTTGAAGGCATCACTACAAACGTTTATGGTCGACATAACGATCTTGTGGACCGCTATGGGATATTTGTTTTCCAGATGACATCAGATCTTTCTCTTTGCCACTAAAGTTTGTGTTTCCTCTACCGGAGTCGACTCTACTACTGGAGTTGACTTGTTCAACACGGCAAGTGTCTTATAAGAAGCAGGAGATGCTTACTCTACCGGTGCACCTAATCTCACCTATGGTTTTTTATTGGGTCCGTTTAGGTATATATATGTGTTTTCATTTTCTTTTCTGTGCCGTGCTCATGATATGTCGTTGTTTCCTTGTTTTTCCGACGTTGCCATTGTCCTTGTATTGTTTGTTTTGGACTGAGGGTTCGGTTCTAACTTAATGTTAACACTTTATCATTCTTTCTAAAAAAGAGAAAGACAAATGGACTACTAAGTTTTCCCGGTCATATAATCCTTATCAATGTGTTCTCAACAAAAGTATTACTCTACAAAAACAAATCGAGCTATAAACGTTCCTGTCCTCTTTCCATGATATCTTGTTCAGTACTTAATTTAATCATTTTAAATTGTTCACTTCGGTGAATTAGTTACATACAATTTTCTTTTATATTAAAGTTAAATTTGATTAGATCATTTGAAAGTTCAATCACAGGTTAAACTGTGGAACTGAAAACACGGTTCAGCAAATTGATTTATAAAATATATAAGTGTATCAGAGGACTAAGTAAAGTAATCATTGAAATTTGTTGGAATATTCACCAGCCCAATAGTCAGACTTGTCTGGCATGAAAATTTCACCCTGCGTGTTACAAAAATTTACTGTTTTTATCAAAATGAAAACCACTTAAAACTACAGAGGCTTCTTTCCGTGTATGCCACTCGGTAGATGTCCTGGGTACTGGATTTTGGTTTCTATTTCGATATTTTTGGAAATGAGTGCTTCTTTTGGGACTACTTTTGGATTATGGCTTTCCATATTATTTCATTTAAATGCTGCTGATAAGAGGTTACTCCCTTGAACACTTGCACAGCATACATGTAGCAAATTTACTGTTTTTTATGCAACTTCGGTATTTTTTGTATGCATGGTTTTTGAAGTACACGGAATGACCAGCCAAAGAATATGAATATAAACTACAGAATTCACAAAAATGAAAGGGAATGGGTTCAAAAAATGATGTACAACGTATGCTAGAAATTTTTTTTTCGTGGACTGGAAGGCGATATTTCCAAAAGATTTTTTGTATGCCATTTATACTGGGCATCAGGATAAATGGGAAGTAACATATTCGAAATTATCAACTTGGCATAGTTCTAAAATTTATTTCAACAATCTTATCGAATGACGAAGTGTACTGCACAGAATGTGTAATTAGATTTGATTATTTTTCCCAGGAGAATCCAGAATGACTTTAAGATGGCTTTTAGGTTAAAAGGGTCTTTTGGTACCCTGGGGACATGTCATGGACAAAAAGGTGTTTTTGTGTATTCAATATTGATTCGCATGGTTTCTGTTTGAAGCCGGAAAGCCCAAAACAGATGATTAACAGAACCCTTAAAGCAAATATGGTTTTTGTTATAAAATCCCCTTTAAAATACGTGTTTTCAAAGGTTTTTATAATCTTTGCATGCTTGTAATGTCAAGGTATACATTATCGTTATTTGTAATACCTAAATACAAAAAATGAAAATACTTAGCTACCACAGTAGAGATTCATTATCTATAACTCTATGAAATAAAACACCGTTGAATTGAAATAAAACACCGTTGAATTTTAGTTTGAATGAAAAATTTTCTCTGAAATAAAGGACTTCAGAAAAACAAGATACCGTATCTTAAACTTTAAAACATAATGTGTCAAAATTTCTCGTTTCAACCTGAACTTGTACATAACGGGCTTTTTATCGTTTGTTTCTGGCTTTTTAAGAATAACAGTGATTTTTTTTTCAGTTTTACTTGGTATTGGTTACCACCCTCTCCACAGTTCGCCATCTATTGGCATATTGATAGATTATGCAATAACTGATTTTTCTGCCAATTTTCATGAATATTTATTTATCTATTTGGGAGCGATTAATGTTTGAAATATGGACTTTTGCACTAATTTTTGGTAAATTCAATTTGTATCAAGAGTTATCACGCGTTGGTCGAATTTTCTCAATTGACGCTGTCTTAATTGATATTGCCAAATTACTTGGTTCCACTATTAATCATATTTAAGGTTTTCCCCACTCACTTCAAGTGTGGTTTATTTAAGAAAAAGAGACGGCTGTCGTTTTGGCATTTTTCATTTTTGTACACTGTATTATCTTTTGGTATTTTTTGTCAAAATTAAGGAGTATTTCCTTCATAGCTTTCTATATAGACCTTATTTGTTATTTGTTATCTAGAAACTTTAATAATATATTTTTCGATTTTATAGACTTTCAAATGATTGGATTTCAAATCCACTTGTAGGAATAGTCTTTATTATCAAAAGCAATGAAGGGATATAGAGTAAATGCCTATGAGACAAAGCGTCTACAAAAACATGGTAATACAAAGCAAGGACCAACGCTTTTATTGTTGTTTTTCATTATGAAGTCACCATGACGCATTCAACAAGGAGCTTTGCTCATACCTCACAATAGGCTCAAAACGGCCACTAGCACCTGTTTGAGTGGAATTCATTGCTAGATGTCGAGCAACGCTTCTTCCATGTCACTTAACCCATGGATGCAGGATACAAAAATTAACTGACAAAGTGTTTTAACAATTGTGTCATCCGTTGCATATGTCCATTTACTTCATTATTTATTTAATTTTTAGGATGCTGTTGATAATTAATAGGTGACACATTTTTCAGGGACAATTGCCGGGATTTCATTAATTACAGTTGGATTACTTATTGCTCTTTCTATACTGATTGTGTGCAAAGTTAGGTTTGTATTCTAGTGAGAAATTTAAAAAAATAAATTTGAACATGAACGCTTTTTGAAAAATGAACTAATGATTTAGAAAAAAAATCTCGTTTGAATCAAAGCAGTATTATAATCTCTTTTCGTTGAATCGTATTTTTTTTTACTACGACAAAGGTTTAAAAACATTGTAAAAAACAAAAATACCCAAGTTGCATAAAAAAACCCAGTAAATTTAGCATTTAAGGTAGTAGACCTAGGTCAAGGGAGATAACTCTTTAAATCAGTAAGACGTTTGAAATAGTTAGTTTCATCAATGCTTTTTAAGCATTGACGTGAAAAAGAATAAAAAATCATCTATCTTACTCAGAGGCTTAGAATCTGTTTATGAAAATGATTTCAACAAACTCACCTGTGATTTTTAAGAGTTATGTCCCTTAACCTAGGTCTACTACCTTAAATTGACATTTTTAGCGGCTGCTTTTCAGTCCTTTATATATTTTTGAATGATAATTCATTTTTATACCCAACGCAACGAAGTTGCGGAGGGTATATAGTTTTTGACTGGTCCGTCAGTCCGTCTGTCCGTCCGTTCGTCCGTCTGTCATCAGGTGGGTAATGTCCGGATAACTCCTCCTACAGTTTTTAAGATAGGAAGTTTTTATTCTGCAGGTTGATTGTGCACATATCAAAGTTGTTCATGCTACTTAGATTTTGATTTTGATTAATTTTTCAGAAAACTACACATTGTTGAACTTTGTCATTTTTGCACATTATATTGCATATAGCGTAAATCATTTGCCCGGATAACTCCTCCTACAGTTTTTAAGATATGACGTTTTTATTTTGCTGATTGATTGTGCACATATCAAAGATGTGCATGTTTCTTTGAATTTTGATTTTGGATAATTTTTCAGAAAACCACACATTGTTGGACTTTGTCATTTTTGCGCAGTAAATTGCATATAGTGTACATCATTTGTCCGGATAACTCCTCCTACAGTTTTTAAGATGGGAATGGGATGTTTTTATTTTGCAGGTTGATTGTGCACATATCAAAAATGTGCATGCTACTTGGATTTTCATTTTGAATAATTTTTCAGAAAACTACATATTGTTGAACTTTGTCATTTTTGCGCATATTATTGCATATATGGTACATCATTTGTCCGGATAACTGCTCCTACAGTTTTTAAGATAGGAAGTTTTTTTTTGCAGGTTGATTGTGCTCATATCAAAGATGCACATGCTACTTGGATTTTTGATTTTGGATAATGTTTCAGAAAACTACACATTGTTGAACTTTCTCATTTTTGCACATTATATTGCATATAGGGTACATCATTTTCCCGGATAACTCCTACAGTTTTTTATGATAAGAAGTTTTTATTTTGCAGGTTGATTTTTGAAGATATTTTACAGAATAATTGTGCATCTGTAAGAAATGTGCAAAGTACTCGATTTTTGATTATTTTAGATAATGCAGGACTATCCGATATGTGGGGGCGTGGGTATGTTGCTCACTAAGGGTCTTTAATACAATTTTTTCGTGTAACTATTAGAACATTTTATTTTCAGAAAACATCTTTTCTACAAAAGAAATTTTCAATGCAATGTTTATGTATTACAATTTTTGTATTCCCGTATAAATTAAAAAAGAGGTATATTTATATGTCTATTGTATATTGGACATAACTACTATCATCTAATTCGCAGTACGAACATGTTTATATTATTCTGTTGCTCATCATTTGCTTAAAGGAACAGCCAATCGTTTGATGTTTTTTAATGAAAGTGTGCTCTTATGGTTTACAAATTAGTTTGTGAAAGTATTCTGCCAAGCTAGGTCGAAAGCAGGCTTCACATGATAAAATACATCTCTTCATTATTTGATTTCGACCCACAGAACCTTCGATTTTTTGTATACTTTTAGTACCCTTTGATTTTTTGCTAAATACCATGCGAATAGTAATAAATAAAACCAACATTGTCCATCAAAATAAGTAGCGTCTGAAACTTGGGTTAAAAAATTACTGAGTTGAAGATGACTTTTTGTAAATTGTTACTTAATATAGGGGAAAAAATGGCCAGGAAAGCGTTCCAAAGGCTGGTAAATAGAGTAATTGTATTCGGTTTTGAAACTTGCAATATCTAAATTTTAGAAAATTTTGCTAAACCTAAGGAGTATTCCCCTCCTACATAGCTCTGTCTTTAGCTGATTTTGACTTTCCTTTTTAGATCCTATCGGTAATTTTTCCTCTCTCAACTTTTAAACATATTTCAGTTATTGTATTCTAAATGTTTGATTAGAGACATAAGTTGTCGAAATGTGCATATGGAGAAACTAAATTCACAGTAACTTCGGTTTTTGTTATTTAGTATAATGCTTAAAATTTTTCAACAGGTAAAAATTGTATTTTGTATGTAGCTTTTTCGTTCTCAAAAAAAACAATACATTGAAGTTTTGTTTTCGAAATTTTTAGTTAATTACATACTCATTAGACCAATTTTGTAATTTAAATGTCTCACTTTCATCCTATTAGAACTCATTACTTATCAAAATTAAACTTTGGAGCTGACACATTTAATTACCCACGACTTCTTTTTTAAATGATTTTTTCATATCTTTAAACAGACAAATGTTAAGTATTTTGATTTTTTGTGTTTTAATAAAACGCAGTAATTCCCCTTGCAGTTTAAGGTTAAACGTAATTAATAACTTTTTCTTCAGTTTCACGTTGAGTTCAAACCAAAATTCTATTAGATTTCCAAATGAAACAATTATCGTAATTGCTGAAAATTTAGTTTCTGTATATGAATATTTAGACAACTTCTGTCTCTTCATGAGGGAGGTACTCCAATCCTTAGTTTTCAACCATTTTTTTCCTTAAATCTAGACATTGCATGTAAAAAAAACATCGGTTTTCAGGCTAGCAATAAAGAAACATCGACCAAGTTGTAAATAGATAAAAAAATACATAAGTTACTGTAAATTAAGTTTCTGCATATGGCAATTTTGACAGCTTATGTCTCTTCAGTTCAGATTAAATAAAAAAAATGAAAATTAATAATCCGAACTATTTATAAAAGCTGATAAACAAAGTATCAATAGGAATTGAAAAGCCAAAATCAATCAAGGACAGAACTATGCCAGAGGAAGATAGTTCTTCGTTTTCAACATGCCGACAGTACTGTAAATTCATTTTCTGTACATTGCCATTTCCACAATTTATTTCTCTAATTTATATCCAGTTTTCACATTCGCTGAACGGTGGTGAAACATTTATTCTCTCTCCTCTCTAGAGAGGAGAACAAGTTTCGTGACATTTTCCGCCAAATTTATTCGGAATACAATCCTCGGTGTTTTTCGTCCAGTCATTAGAGAAACAGTTTCCACAACTTTAATACGTTAATTATGAAATTTCTCACATCTCGTTAAATAAATTTTCAAATGTTTAAAAGCTCGGCAAGTCTCGCTTTCAAACATTTGCAAAATTTATTTAACTCGATGTGAGAAATTTCATAATCAACTAGTTCTCGTTATGGAAACTATATGTCTCTTCGATGCACATAAAATCAAAACATTTTGAAATCCATAAACCTGTTAGAGATGATGAAAACAAATTACAAATAAGATCTAAACAGAAAAGACAAAATCAACTAAGGAATTCTATGGAAGAGAGAGATACTCCTTATTTTAAATAAAATTTTCTTAAATTTAGACATTGCATATCTCTAAATAAAATCGGTTTTTGGGCTAGCACCAAAGTACTAGCTACTTAGTTATTGAATACCCTGGGCATTGACCCGGTGTTAATAAATAACAAAATATCGAAATTATCTGTAAATTTAGTTTCTGCAGATGGCCATTTTGACAACTTTTGTCGTTTATGTGCAAATCAAATTAAAATCGTTTAAATCGAACTATATGTGAAAGCTGATAGAGAAGAAATTTCCAATATGATCTAAATAGAAAAGCCAAAATCAACTAAGGACAGAGCTAAGCAAGAGGGGGGTACTACTAAGCTCTGAACAAAATTTCTTGAATTAAGATATTGGATATTTTTTTAAATCAAATTGGTTTTCGGGCCAGCACCGTAGTACTAGCTACTGGACTGGTGAATACCCCCCGGGACTAACAGTTCACCAGCAGAGGCATCGACCCAGTGGTAATAAGAAAACAAATTTAGTTTCTGCATAGGGCTATTTCGACAACGTATGTCTTTTCAGTGCAGATAAAATCAAATCATTTGAAAAAAACAAATGATGCACGATTCATATGTGTTGTCTTTATGTGAATTGTCAAGGCACGATTCAGTTAGATATTCGAGTTCCCTATTTCGAAAAAAAAATTACAGTATTCTTCCAGATAACATACAGAACATTCCAAACTTTGAAGCGTTTTCACCTCAGTTTGAATTTGACTGAAAATCAAACGGCACAATGTGCAAATTAATAATATATGCAAAAAACATTACCACAAATAAAGGTTTTGAACTTTGACCATTAAATATTTTTGGACTATACCAGATATTGATTGTCAACGGTCATTTACTGAATGAAGAAATATTACTTTTATTTAAAGTCCTTTTTTTTTAAATTTAAGAACTGTTTTCTCCCCAGCAGTACTTTAAGATGAGAAATCAAGCTCCGAATTTGTAATGTTAAGTAAATGTAGATTTTTGAAGCATTTTCTATGTAGTTTTACAATTTGTCATATAGGGATCAGACCGTTTGTTGTTTTACATTTGAATGGTTACATGTATATAAGATTTTAGCTTTGTACAATTGTCATTTATTTGAAAATATTAGTTTGAGGATCGCCTCTTGCAATGGTTATCCTAATGTAAAGCGGTTATAAAAATTCACTTGCAAAATCACGAAATCTGTCCATATAACAAAGTAGCAAACCTTAATATGTACACTCCTCAGTGTAAATATTTGAAACTCGTTCATTAGAAAAAAAACAATGTGATATCCATAAAAACGTTGCTAGTTAATTCAATAAGGTTACAGTAATGATGCAACATAATAATAATTTTATTATATTTTAACATTAATTTCAATAGCATTAAAATTTTACCCTTAGTAGTGATTTGATATTTTTATTTACAAAGCAATATTGGTTATATTTCAGAGCAGTCGGGGTCTTTAAAAAGACAAATCAGAAGCATGACGATTTTTCTAATATGAAATATGAAAGTAGAAATATCCCAGATAAAACTGAAAGCACAAAGTTTACTAGTAACAACGCCTATGGATTAGCTTCTGACAATACACTACACAATTATGCAGTAGTTAAAAAGAAAGTAGAAAAGGACGTTCCAGTTGCTTCCAGTGATGATATATACAACGAAACATCATATGGCGAATATGATCGATTGCATGTTACCAACAAAAAGAAAGTAAACCCTGATGAAAATTTGTACGACAGCAACGTTGGAACAAGAGACATAACTGATCCCACATATGACACGTCAAAATTTAACAACCACAATAATAGGAAAAGTGATACTTATGCACGTTCTTTTCGAGGTGAAAATTCCAATTTTGACTATTCCAGTTGTCATATCCTGAACGTTAACGAAGGAATATATGACAAATCACAGTGACATCGCAGTACACACAATTTTTGAAATGCACAATATTTTATACACTATTTTGATAAAGACAAAAGATATTTTATTAAGAATAACACAGACTCAAATTAGAAGTACACTGAGTTTGACGTTATCAAAATGTTAGAATTTTTTATTGACAATATTTTGTCAAATTTTGGGGTCGTGTTTTCCAACAGACAATATGGGAACTAACTGTGCACCACTTTTAGTTGACGTTTTCCTTTTCTCGTGCGAGGCAAAGTTTTTACAAGGGCTAACACAAAAACACGAAAACATTTAGCCCAGTCCTTTTAATTTCAGGTTTCGCTACATAGTCAATGTACTTTTTTGTAATAATCCTAAATTTAAGGAATATTTAAATCAGATATATCCCATCGAGCTTGAAATTAAAGAAACAACTGATACACTATTTCAGCTTCGTACCAGGACCTTTTGTTGTATATTGACGAAGATGGACATTTGAAATCTAAGCTATATGACAACCTTTATGATATTAATTTCCCAATTGTGAACTTTCCCTTTCTTGGCAGCAATATAACTACCTCTCCAGCCTATGGAGTGTACATTTCACAGTTGATTCGTTACTATTGAGCCCAGCAAAAACACTGTCTCAAAAGATGCTTGGTAAGGGAATTGTTCAACCTATCTTAATTTCATCCCTTAAGAAAATATATGGCGGGCACCATAACATTATTGAAAGTATTACGTGTCAGTATCCCAAATTGAAGCGGACATTTTCAGCTAGAATCACGTCTTCCTGGATTCGACTACCGAATTTGACATTTTCCTAGATTGACTGACTTACAGTGTGACGAGTGCTCTTAACAGAGCAGAACCTGCTTACCCTTCCGGAACACCTGATGTCACTCTCAGTTTCACTGGAGTTCACGCTGCGAGCGCCTTGCTTTTGGATGTTGTGATTTTTATTCCTGTGCTTTGTCTCTGTCTAACGTCATTGTTTTCTGTGTCTAAAGTCATTGTTATCGCGTTATGGCCATGTCATTTGACTTCAATTTTTATAAATACCGTTCCTTTGTTCCCTCGGTATTCTACTGCCTTTGTTTAATGAGATATTTCAAACTGATTTTGAATGTCACTGCCATATCATTAAACAAATAAGAACCAAATGTAACAAGAGACATTTGGACACATTTATGGTTGATATCATCTTCCATACATTTCTTAATAACTCAAATTAAAAACCTTTGATTAATGGACAAAAACAAAAACTCCAATCCAAAAAAAAGAGTTTCGCGAATGTGTATTTAAGAACGCAATGACAGCAGATTACGCCAAATAATCGGGTAACACTGTATATAACTAACAAATATAAACAATAAAAAGATATGGAGTAAATGGACATGGGACAAAAAGCCTCTACAAATACATGATAGAACGAAGCAAAAAAAACTATGCCTTTATTATTATTATTCTTCTAAAATTCTTTGCTAAATGTCGAAAAACGCAACATCCATTTCTTTATTTATCCCATGGATGCGGGATTGTCAACAAGCATAATTAAACTGGCAAAGTGCTCTTGTAATCACTTTCATTCGTTGCCCGTCAAATGCATCAATGTCTCAAGCAAGCGGACAATTACAACATATAGACAAACACGATGCACTCATCAATTTGAATGTCAGAAAATTTTGCAATATAAAATATTTTGGTATTTGCACTATAAACGCTGGTCAGAATAATATTTTGATATTACAAAAAATAATAAATGCCAAAATGAGAAAGTATGATAGTATGTTCATATCAATATATCGAATTCGAAGTTGCTGTAAATTTAGCTTTTGCATATGGCCATTTCAACAACTCTTGTCTCTTTAGTGCAGATAGAATCAAAATGTTTGAAATCGAAAGGTGTATAAAAGCTGATAGAGAACAATAGCCAAAAAGATCTAAATGGAAAGCCAAAATCAGCTAAAGACAGCTGTGCATGAGGGATATTCTCCTTAATTTCATTTTGAACCAAAATTTAACAAATTTAGATATATGAGAAATTCTCTCACGAACACAACTATTTAGAGGGCAAACACCTTTCGAAAGGAGAATCTTTTTACGGACTCCACACTGTAGAATTAAAAATACGATAAAAAGGTCAATGTATACCTTTAAGAATTTGTCTCTCCTTCATTATTTTTTATATGTATATATTATCATACTTTCAAAATTTGACATGTTTTGTAATTTCCATATGTTTATAGTGCATCTACAAAAAACAATTGAGGCCTACCTGTTAATGTCACAAATGCAAGAAAAACAATAACGGTGACAAAAGCTTATTGTGCCTGGAGCTATATGGCCTATTTGTACTTGATAAAACATATTGCATTATTGTATCCATAACGATTTTCGCAATCAAGCTTTCCATACATATTGAATCCCTATTTGATGACATGACTGTCAGCGATGTCAATCCTGACTGACGTTTGAAAGAAATAATCGACGATCACAAATGAAGCCAGTGGTCGTGGGCTGCTCAAAATAAAAACTATGAAGAAAGTAATGATACAAAATCTTTCACTCTTGCTTACTCTAGTGATTTATTTCTTAAGTTAAGTAATTTACTGAAGTGCTTATGTTCTACCAAATCAAATATTCCTGGTCAAATTAGGCTTTTAAAATGTTTATTTCAAATATCTAATGTGTCTACTTATATATCACTTAAGAATATTAAAAAATAATTTTTGTTGCTAATAAAGTATGTTTATAACGAAGATATTAAGAAACCGTACTAGTGTACTATGGTTTTTCTTCAATTTTTTATTAATTTTTTTTTCTGAAGAGTATATGATATTTCATGTAAAATAACATTTTGAACATACACTTTATATTCTCTTATGATGCACTCTCATTATCTATTCCTTGCACGAATAGTTATTTGTGGTACACAACGAAACTTTGAAGCTGGAGTTAGAAATGAACTTGTTGTATCACTTTTTCATTGGTCCAGCCCAAAGAATAACACATCATGCGTGATATGCTATCACTTTTTCGACGTTTCTATTGGATGACTGTTAGATCTGGTTGGCCGTGATCAACGTTACCTGGCAACAGTGTTGTTATTTGAAACAAAACATTGACGTCACAAGCAAGCAAACAAAGGATGGCAGTTCAGCACTTAAAATGAACTGCATTTTTTTAAAATCATAAGAGAAATAGTTCTAACAACCCGAAAGAATTGTATATCGCTAGATATTAATTCTCGTTATGTAATTTCAAATATAATAAACTGTCCAAAGGTTCGTTTATTAATTTTGAAATTACATAACTCTAATTGATATCCATTGATATGCAGTTCTTTCTCGTTATGAAAACTATAATTAACTAAGGGATCAGACGTCACACTTTCTGATTTAATGGGATGTAATATTTTTGTTTTCTGTGTGTATAACCCATATTTTACATATATTGCGAACTGTTTTTGTTTATAAAATGTTCATGAACAAAAGACTTGATAAAGACAGGTATATTTATGCGAAATCAAGCACATGACATCATCCACAGTATAATTTGGAATTTGGGTACATCGGAGTCAGTAGTATATAGGGACGAACAAATTATGATTTGAGGTGGTGGAGCGTGGTGGAGCCGGAAGTGACGTCACCGGAAGTGACGTAGACCGGAAGTGACGTGATAGAAGTCACGTGACCGGAAGCGGAAGTCACGTGACCGGATGTATAACATGTTAACACTGCGCATGCGCAACCGGAAGTAGGTGTGTAACTACTGTAAGTAGCCATATTGACCGGAAATGACGTGTTGGAACAACACGTGACCCCGCAGTGGTCACGGTTGACTTTACTACAGTGTACATGCGCGACCGGAAGTGGGCGTAGCCCAGGTATAGACCGGCAGTGGTCTTATTTGAAGCCCTAGTCGGGCCTATTGACCGGAAATGACGTGTTGGAACAACACGTGACCCCGCAGGGGTGTGGTTTCACCATACTACAGTGTACATGCGCGACCGGAAGTGGGCGTAGCCCCATATGTAAACCGGAAGTCGGGTGTTTTCTTTCATTATTCCCCCTTTTTGTATGTTGTAACAATGGTCTTCATATTTTCTTCCCTTTTCTGTCATTTCCCTATTGTCCCACCCTTTCTATAGTATTGTATTCCTTTTCAATAATGTACTTGGTATATTATTCCTTTTTCATCCAATGTTTAGATTAATGTCCTCTTATGCCACCCTTCCTTTAGTGTTGTTATACCTATTCAACCCTTTTTTCAGTATTGTTCTGCAATCCAATGTTTAACCTAATATCCGGGCGTGGTCATTCAGCAGTTACAATTGTATTTCTGTAGGTGTCTTCTATCAGGTCCGCGTTCGTCGCGACCATTCAAATGGTTGTTAAGTACAATGTTGCTAGGTGTCTTCTGTCGCGTCCGCGTTCGTCAAAGGCACATAACTCTTGCTACTTATTTCCCGCGTTTTTTGGGGGTGTCTTCTATCAGGTCCGCGTTTGTCAAAGGGACATAACTCTTGGGAATATCCATGGTTTTATTGGTGTCTTCTATCAGGTCCGCGTTTGTCAAAGGGACATAACTCTTGGGATTTCCTGCGTTTCTTTTCGGGTGTCTTCTATCACGTCCGCGTTCATCAAAGGGTTCATCTTGCTGGTATTTTTCCC
>MJUU01066363.1:63884-76517 GCA_002080025.1 Modiolus philippinarum | reverse complement strand
TCCCAAGAGTTATGTCCCTTTGACAAACGCGGACCTGATAGAAGACACCCCCAAAAAACGCGGGAAATAAGTAGCAAGAGTTATGTGCCTTTGACGAACGCGGACGCGACAGAAGACACCTAGCAACATTGTACTTAACAACCATTTGAATGGTCGCGACGAACGCGGACCTGATAGAAGACACCTACAGAAATACAATTGTAACTGCTGAATGACCACGCCCGGATATTAGGTTAAACATTGGATTGCAGAACAATACTGAAAAAAGGGTAACACTAAAGGAAGGGTGGCATAAGAGGACATTAATCTAAACATTGGATGAAAAAGGAATAATATACCAAGTACATTATTGAAAAGGGGTACAATACTATAGAAAGGGTGGGACAATAGGGAAATGACAGAAAAGGGAAGAAAATATGAAGACCATTGTTACAACATACAAAAAGGGGGAATAATGAAAGAAAACACCCGACTTCCGGTTTACATATGGGGCTACGCCCACTTCCGGTCGCGCATGTACACTGTAGTATGGTGAAACCACACCCCTGCGGGGTCACGTGTTGTTCCAACACGTCATTTCCGGTCAATAGGCCCGACTAGGGCTTCAAATAAGACCACTTCCGGTCTATACCTGGGCTACGCCCACTTCCGGTCGCGCATGTACACTGTAGTAAAGTCAACCGTGACCCCTGCGGAGTCACGTGTTGTTCCAACACGTCATTTCCGGTCAATATGGCTACTTACAGTAGTTACACACCTACTTCCGGTTGCGCATGCGCAGTGTTAACATGTTATACATCCGGTCACGTGACTTCCGCTTCCGGTCACGTGACTTCTATCACGTCACTTCCGGTCTACGTCACTTCCGGTGACGTCACTTCCGGCTCCACCACGCTCCACCACCTCAAATCATAATTTGTTCGTCCCTATATACTACTGGAGTCCTTCAAATGAAGAACCCGTGAGCGAATTGTTTGATCGATAATCGGAGAAGATTTACATGAATTAGGGGGATAAGCTAATCTGAATGATGGGAACAGTATGAATGCCAATTGGATTTCTGAAATACTTGTAGAAGATATTTGTATGTATATCTTTATCTTAAATTTGTTACATACTAGTACTAGTTGATGATACAAAAACAATACAAAAAATTCATCATAAGAATTTTCACATGTCAAGCTAGGACTTTGATGCTTTAAAACGATTTTGTTATTCAGGTTCCCATGATGTAAAAAGGGTTACAGCCGGAGTACATTTTGTGTCAAATGTATAGAGGATTACATATACCGAAGTTACTGTTAATTTAGTCTCTGCATATGCGCATTTCGACATCTTATGTCTCTTCAGTGCAGTACAAATCAAAACATTTGGAAATCCATAAACTGAAATATGTGAAAAGCTGATAGAGAACGTGGTTCTTAATCGGCTAGGCTGTACCATATGCTTGGAGGTATGTATATTTCAGTAGCTTTAAGTGCTAGTATTACATTTCTTTTTTGTATCATGGCATTGTAACATCCTGTCTATAAACATCGCAAAAGCTTCCTTTGATCCTACAAAACTAAGTGAAGCAGTAGATAAATGAAACAAAATACCGAAGTTACTGTTAATGTATTTTCTGCATATGCGCATTTCGACAACTTAAGTCTCATCAGTGACAGTTGGATGAGTTTTATAGATCATTTGGATAATTCTGTGGGAAGATAAAAAGGATTGTGCTTCATATGTAGATATGGCATTGTTTATGTGTATTTTATTTATTTAAGAATGCAGTGCTTAGTTTTAGTGATTTCCTTTGTATATAGTTGGGAGTGCGTTGTGTTAATTTGACGCTACGCAGGCGTTGAATTCTTTGTGGCAAATTGATTGTATATTCTAGAAACGGGAATCCGGAGTTATTCTGGTAACGAACCTCTTTCGACCGCTCTAGGTTCCTTTACACGTTACAATACAAAATATGTTGTTTGATATTAACCAATAAAATTTTGAATCTAGCAATTACAGGTCACTTGACCACGTGATTTAAGAAGCACTCATGAAAAAAATCACTTATGATTTAAAAATAGCATGGATTCCGGTGTTGAAAATTAACCAAGAAATTACGCTTTAATCACATTATTTTGTTAAATCTTAGGTCGATGTAGTACTTTATTGCGATCCATCCTTTCGAACAATCAAATACTGTTTTACGTTTGAAATGCTACCCTGTTATTAAATCTACAAACATACTGCTGTTGCAATAAAGCGGACCTTATTGGTGAGTAAATAAGGTTTCTAACATAACCAAAGAAATTCAAATGTTGTAAAGAACTATTTTTTTCAGAATTTATATATATTTCTTGATTTTCACTTTTAGCACAGTGTTGATTTGTTTGATTCAGTTTGGCTTAAAAGAAATTTCTTTTTGGAATGACATTAAAAAATTACTTAACAATTGGTAATACTTCACTTTGGATTCTATTTTTAAATTTAGTAGATATTCTGAAAATGATACTATTGTCGACTATCAAAAAAAAAAAAAAAAAAAAAAAATAGGACCGTGCTTCTGTAATATTACGAAGACGCCTTTCTCCCTTTTACATAAGAAATAGTGTATATTGAAGTTTGGAATCATAACGAAGCACGGCACGACTTTCTTATAAGAGAACAGTCATTTAATGTTAGGTCATAGAAAAAAGAAGGGAAACAGGGAATGTGTCAAAGAGACAACGACCCAAAGGGGAGTAATAACAACTCAAAGCCACCATAAGATCTTCAATGAACGGTGAGAAAACCCCACACCCAACGGCAGGTCGGAGTCGGCCCCTGAATAAAAAGTAATCAAGTTCAGCGAAATAAACATCATCCCAGACTCCTATAGACATAAAGTAAACTAACTAGAAAAAAGACAAGACACACAAAGGCAAATATATATGACTGTTTTTAATCTATGCCATACAATAATACAATTGCATGACTAAAACTTTTAAAGATAAAATAAATAAGATATATCCCTGAAAGGTACACCATTGTTTTTATGGGTCCCGACCAGGCGGAATGTTATGTCTATTTGGGTAGTCAGGTCATAATTCGGAAAGCCTCCCTGCGAACAATATGCATTGTACACCATTTGTATTGAGAAACGAAACGCTTCATGCAGTATAAAGAACCCTTCTATATTTCCCGATTGAAAGGTAAAAGAATGCTCTTTTTTGCTTCTATTTATTCTTTCTCTTTCTACTGGCATCAAAACATGGTTCGTCGTTTGTCTCGTGAACCATTTGCTTTCACTTCTTTTATTGAGGTACGAGTGTTTTTTTCATTCCTGAGTGTCTCCATGTGAGTGCAAGATGAAAGCCACAAGAAAAGCTTTCATCCAATTGCTTTACCTTTCCACGTATTTGTAGGGATTTTGTCCCGTGTAAATTTATATCATTTCTTTCATTTGTTTATTTAAAATCAATTTTTAAAAGAAGACATCTGTGAAGCAGACCCGCAAGTGAACATCAATCGATACAATCAAACGTACAGTTTTTGTAAAAGTGTCTTAACAAACTTCCTGCTCTCATTTTCAGTTTCAACAAAATATATAAGGTAACGTTTTAAGGAAGTTGTACAGCTATTACATTTACGAAAAAGAAAGAATTGCCGGTAAAAATAGATGTATTTCCTTCTCGTTAATTATTTCACACGGAAATTTTAATTTTAGAATTCTTTCAAATGTGTGTCATTTTTATATTTAGGATGAATACAAAACATTTCACAATCTGATATGAGATACTTTCGGCTGATGATTAATGTTGGTACAAAGACACTTAAATGTTACATGTAGTGTTTCTGATCGAAAATATATTTGCCAAGTTTGAAGGACACAGCAATTCAGATGAAACACAGTGCAGATATCATGACAAAAACATTTAAAAATGACGAAGAAAACTAAACTAACATACTATGAGTGTGCATCCCAACCATCTCCTAAAAATGAAATAAAAAATTGAAAAATAAAAAACGGGGGATCATCAAAAGTTCTGAATGGATGAACATATCAAGTTCTGCTTCAAGCATAGCACCCGCTACACTGCAAATAAAAAACCAGAATTCAGTTTAGCCAATGTTTATCAGTTTGGTTTAGAAATATGGACCTACTCAGATGTCCATCTTCATTTGCAAAGCAGGAACATTTAAACTAGCTGTCAAGTCATGGCATAAACTACAAACACTGCAATTTCGAATAAATTGCAAAATGTTAACGCTACATGCCGGAGATGTGGGAATGAAACCATCACACTTATCATTAAGTTTTGATATAAGATTTGAGATGTCCAGGGTCGTCAACATAGGAGCATTTGTCATGATAACAAAATACCGAAGTTACTGTGAATATAGATTCTGCGTATGTACATTTCGACAATTTAAGTCCCTTCAGTGCAGATCAAAATCAAAACATTTGGAAATCCGTAAACCGAAACATGTTTAAAATCTACAAAATTACACAAAAATCCATTAAAGGAGAGATACATCTCAGGATTTTCATCTTGCCCAATTACTGAATTGTCAATTGAACTAACCAAGATTTTGTCTCCAGTCAAAGACAGGCATCAAGCATCCTGTGAAACTATTCATGCCCGAAGTGACATAAATCACATGTAGATACTTAAAAATATTCGAAAGATTTATTAGAAAATCTTAAATCAAGTTCATTTTCTCCAATACATTCTTTACAACATTTAATTTTTCCAGATTGTATACCGCACTTCCTTATGATAAACTAAAATCACGAATCAAAAGTATCATTCAAAAAGCCTTTGCCTATTCAAATAAAAATGTTGTATTAGGTTAAAAATCCACATTTTTTCAAAAACCAGTCTAAAGGGAAAAGTATGCTGCGATGAAATACAGGTGTGCAGTATGCTTGATTTTCTAATTGATAATGTATTTGTCACATTTGGAGGTGCTATATATCAACAGCAAGTTGGCAAACCAATTGGCACGAATTGTGGACCTCTACTCGCAGACTTGTTTCTATATTCTTACGAGACTGGATCTCTTCATAGACTCGTAACAATTTATAAAAGAAAAGATGCTGGATCCTTCAATCTCACTTTAAGATATACTGATGATGTTCTCTCCATCAATAATGCATTTTTGTTAAATGGATTCCATTAATATACATGTATCCGCCAGAACTAGAGATAAAGGAAAAGACAGAAACCACAAGATCTACATTTTGTTTTTGGACTTAGATCTCGAATTTGACGAAAACGGTCATCCCAGTTCTAATATTTACGACAAAAGGGACGATTTTTATTTCAAAATTATTAATTTCCCTAAGATGGACAGTAAAATTCCAGCTTCTCCTGCTTACGGAGTGTATGTTTCACAGTTGATTCGCTACGCCAGAGCTAGCACATATTATAGACACTTTCTCATTAGACATAGTTATCTCCGTGACCGCCTGATTAATCAAGGCTTCAAAAATTATCGTCTCATACGATCATTAAGAAGTTATTTAATATATATCAGTCCCTTGTTGAAAAAAATTTAAGTTTCGGTCCGAACTGTCTTTACTTAATACTGGGATGATCATTTCTTTTAGCTGCCTACGACCTTTCAATGGCAATAGCTGTTGATGTGCTACCGGACACTACCGCAATGGAAGGGGTTTTCGTCAATGGAATGGTTAGCTATAACAGTGGTTTTACCCATCACTTCTTTTGAAAGGCCTATACAAAGTCAGGACCATTGCGGTCAACAATTTTACCGGTGGCTTCCACCTGATTTGTCTTTTTGTCTCATGGACTTCGGCTCTTGACCACTCTAATCAGTATTCTGTTATTACTCCCATCTGAAAGAGAACAAATTATCAAAAAGATCTAAAAAGGAAGGCCAAATCAGCTAAGGAAAGAGCGATATGACGCAGTTAAGAGTGCATCAGTGGTCTCTTTAATTTCGAGTTCATTTTGGTTAATAAGATGAAAGTAATCTTTACAAAACACTATAATCAGCGCTAAAATCTTGCCTGAAATATGATTTTTGCAACTTTTATATAAGTTTTTGTTGTGCCATTATTTAGTACAAAAATATCTTGCGTGATTATGCAGAAATTATATACCATGGTTTAGGGATTAAAAGAATTTACAGGAATAGAAATTCGGTTGCAAATGTTGCATTTTTTTAATAAAGGTAGCTGAATGGTATAGTGACCAGATGCAGCCATTTTGCGTTCTGACATGTTTTGCCTTTTCTGCTTTCACTTTCCAGAAAGAAAAATGCGAAAACGCAAAAATGCAAAAGCAAAAACTCGAAAAATAAAACTAAATTAAATTTGCAATCGGATAATATGAATTAAAGTTATTGAGATCATAATTGAAATTTTTACCATTACTACCATATGACATGTAATATTGACTTTAAAATCCCACTAAAATATTTTTAAGAATATCGCATTTAAGTAAGTGATATCATGTGAAAGTATTGGATTTCAGACAATAAATTCACGCATACGTCAGCAGAATTATTTTAGGACTGAGTGGTTTAAAGTCCTTGTCATCACACCATGAGACATTATGGAAACGCCACAACTATACCTGCTAATACTTGTCTTATTCCATAGTGGAAATGGTTTTTAGTGGATGGTAGGTTGGTTATTGTATTATGATACGTTTTATAGATAGCTGTTACTTTTACCTTTTGTATACAAAAGTCCGAATATTATACGCTCTGAAAAGATAGGAGTTAAATTTTACAATAACTTCTGTGTTTCGTTGAAACTGTTTAAAAATGTGTCTTATTAAATTATAGTTGATATAAATGTATGTAAATAATTTCATTCTAGATACTTTAATTTACACACTTGTGGCATAAATATTATTGGCATTAGTAACAAACAAAAACAAAGTCACTGTTTACGTTTATGAAAAAAATCGTATGAAAGAACTTATTTCAATTATTTCCATGAATTAAAAAGAAAAATAAAGAGTAGAGCGTCAACTTTAGGGACGACTTTAGTGTTGCGTATAGCTACTCTGATTATAATTTGAATTATATGAATATCTGTAAACATACAAATTTTTATATTGCCACCTAAATTAATTATATTTGTAGAAAGCCTTGATTACTTGCAAATATGGATAATATAAAGAAACACCTTTACTGGGATAAATATGGTGTCAAAACTTTCCCTTACCGAGGTAAATATCTCCCCTGCATATACCAGGACTATGATGGAACATTTATGATAAGAAATAATGTATTTGGCCTGACCATTTCACAGTTTGAACGGGAATTCGAAGGCTGCTTGACCAGGAGAAAAGAAAACGAATCAGAAATACAGAATATCAGATTCCCTGATAAAACAAGTAAAGAATACATTGAGTACTATGTATTGATGACAAGTACTTGAAACGTGGAGATGACACGATAAATAGTAAGCTTTTTCCATGTTTTGTTATAAGCAAAGAAAGATATAGAGTAAATGCACAAGAGACAAAGTCTTTTAAACACATAGTAAGACAAAGCCATGAAACAACGCTTTTATTGTTGTTCTTCATCTAGGCCTTCAACCATTAGCTTTGTTATACATACCAGTTTGAACAGACTTATGTCGCTTACAGAATCAATCTTCAACTTGATAAAGTAAGTGAGAACCGAACCGTCAATCAAAAGAACGAGCAATCCATGGACAATGGCAACATCGGAGACACAAAGAAACAAGGACACTACTTGAGTACGGGACAAAAAAGAAAAATGAAGACACACATACAGATGAACAACACGGACCCAATAAAAGCCATGGGTGAGATCAGGTGTACCGGTAGAGTAAGCATCTCCTGCTTCTTATAAGACACCCGCCATGTTGAACATGTCAACACCGGTAGTAAGGTCAAATCCGATAGAGGAAAAACAAATTTTAGTTGTAGAGGGAAAGATCCTGTTGTCATCTGTGAAACAGGTATCCCATAGCAATCCACAAGATCGTGATGTCGACCATAAAACTTCTGTAGTGATGACCTTAAGTTTTTGGTAACTTACCCTTGCTTAAGTAGTCTTTTGGTAAGCAACTGAGTTCTATCAAGGAAGTCACTGTAACGACCACAAGCCCTTGAGTAGCGAATGAGTTGTGAAAAGTGAACTCCATATGCTGGTGCTTTTGGAATGTTGCTACAAAGAAAAGGGAAGTTGACTATTGGAAAAGTGAAGTCATCGCGTTTGCCATACAGCCTAGTTTGTAATGTACCTCTGTTGTCAATTTCAAGATGAAGGTCAAGGAACGAGGCCGATGTGGAAGTATTTGTAGTATCCTTAATTTCAAGCTCTTTTTGATAAATAAGATGAAGAAAATCTTCAAAACGAGGGTTGTTTAGTGATAAAATGTCATCTATAATAAGTTGATAACTTTGAACAATATAAAAAAAATACTCGTAATTATAGTTTTCCAGAGTTTCGAATTTCCCAGATAACGATTGTATGAAAGCAAAAATGAAGATAAAAAAGCAGATATTATTTTCAATTGTCCTTAGACGTGATGGTTTTTTTCCGTTGAACATAAAAATTCGACGCATGTTGTGTAAAATTGAATATGCAATAAATTTATGCTGTTGTAATAACAAGCAATACGTCTTTTTTTGTTATATAGTATGAATTTTCAAGAACAAATTTAGGCAATGCGTATTCGTTGATTGCCAACAAATGTCTACCCGTTAATTAGCTAATTATACACATAAACATAAAAAAACCAATTTATCACAAAAAATCTCTATTCCCAGAACAATGATCAAGAATGAGATTTTGGATTCCCTTGTCGTTTCATTTATCAATTTAAGTGAACACATATATCTGGATGTGGTTTGGGTATTACAACAGATGTTATTGGATGTTGTTTGTTTCCATTGATTTATTCACTTTTTTTCCTTTTTGGGGCCATTTAGGGCTGACTATATGGTGTGAGGTTCCTTACTGTGTTGAAGACCGTACGGTGACCCCGTGATGCTTTTTGGGGTCATTTTAAACTGGAGATGGGATGTTGTCGCCTTGACACTCATCCCATTTCCTTTCTTTTTGATATTTGAAATATTTCATTCATGTTATTCATTTTTACCAGAACTTAAATGCTCAAGCTCATCATCCGGAATAGCCTCTTAAATGAAAACATTGGTCGAGTTTCGCTTCAAACCAGAACATATTGTTATCTCTTCCCTATCACTCGTAATATTACTTATCTGAATAAATTGGGCAGGGTTTGTGAATACCATTCAATAGATCAGAAATATTCATGCTTGATTAACCATATTCTAATCGACTCTTCATACATCAAATATGCAGAAAATAAATTCACAGTAACTTCGGTATTTAGTTATATGAAACTGCATTTTATGTTTCTAGGTAGAACGGTACAGTTCCTAAACATAGAACTGATTTTTCCCTTTTGTGTACCCAAAATTGTATAGAGGAGTGAATACTGAAAGCTGAGTTCTAATTGGTCATTAAGTAAAATATTCATGTTGTATTTTTTTTTCAAATAAACATATTATCTATGATTAAGAAAATATGAAAGAAATTTTCGTGTGCCCTTTATTAATGGAGATTTTTTTTTTAATCATTGGTAATATGCCCTTCAATGCAACTTAGACCGCAAGTAAACTGACGGACAGTGCATACTTTATTTGATTAGAGGCTCTTTCGGGAATTGATCATGACTATATTTCACTGGTATTTTTTTTAAAAGTTAAATTAAATCATTAATACTTCCAAACATTACATATATTGCTTCTGTGAGTCAGATCAACAAAGAGTATATAACAACATTTAAAAAATTAATATACAGTTTTATTTGGGACAATAAACAAGAGAAAATAAAACGTAAAGATATAAATAAGCCATACACAGGTGGAGGTTTACACATGATTAATATAGATTGTTTTCTAGATTCAATAAAAATAGGTTGGGTCAAAAAATTGATTGATTGTGAAACTGCAGGTGCAAATTGGAAACTCTTACCACAATATTATTTGAATCAATTTGGTGAAAACTTATTATTCAGAATGAACCTAGATAATGTTAAATCAATAAACAAGTTAAAAGAAACATTACCAGAGTTTTATCTGGACACCTTAAAAATATGGATAAAATGGGGAGGGGGGGGGGAAACATGTAAACCTACAAAATTGCATCATATACGGCAACAAATAATATGGGGCAATCAATATATAAAGCTTAACGGACGATGCCTAATGTTTAATAATTGGGTTAATGACAACTTAATCTATATTAATTATATTATAGATGAAACTGGAGAAATTACACAAAAGGCCATATATGAAAAATTAAAATGTAAAAAAATTGGATATCTGAAATAATGAAAGTAAAGAAGTGTATTCCGAAAAATTGGTTATTAACTTGGAAATCTGAAACATCAACGAAAACAAATGTGAAAACTACTGAGACATTTCATATATATCTTAAAAACATCAAATACCAGATTGAAAATTTAATAAATAAACAAATTTATAATCTCCTTATATCGGTAGATAATGAAACTCCTATTGGATTTACTAAATGGAATCGAGAATTTAATCTTTGTAATTCAAAGTATTTCATAGAAAATACTTTAAGCTACATATTTAGCTTCTTAAAAGATAATAAACTAAAAATGTTGAGATGGAAATTATTACACTATATACTTCCACTCAATACACATTTATATATTTGGAAAATCAGCAACTGAAATAATTGTAATGTATGTAAAGTACCAGAAACATATAAACACTTTTTTATCGACTGTCAATATTATAAACCATTTTGGACTAAAATAAAACTTTTATTAAATAAGATTAATATAGGAAGCCATATCATAACCCTGAAGAATTTAGTCATTGGATACAAGATCTACGACGACTCTTACAATGACATCAACTATTTGCTTACAATCATAACATTCACTCTATACAAATGTAACTTTCTTTCTAATAATAAGCATAACAGTATCAATGTATATGTTACAGGGCAAATTGGAATCCAGGAGGATCCGGTATCCTCCTAGGGTAAATTGGAATTCTGATTTCTCCTAGGACAAATTGGAATTCTGATTTGCCCTGGTTTTAATCCAGTGTAAATTGGAATTCCAATTTCTACTAGGACAAATTAAGATATCCAGATTTGCCCTAGGAGGGTTCTGGATCCTACTGACTTATAAAAAAATGTAATATAGTAATAAACAACGTCATAATATGAAATGTAAGTAGATTTTCTGAATTTAAGCAGTACTTGTAAAACATTTCATTTCAGTGCACATATATTTTATCCCAATATTGATCTTTGTGTAATCATAAAATTGATCTTATGACTAGATAAATTAACTTTTAACCACCAGTAGTCGGGCGAAGTAACACATTCTAAATCCTTTTACATTATCTTTTACAAAGATGGTAAAAGGAAAAAATATTTTATTTTACAAAAGAGGAACTTATTGGTTAGAGTCTGTATATTTTTCGGGTCTAAATGCTGTATACCTGCTGCACTGACTGAGATCTAGCTTATTTAAGCATGTCAAAAAATCGCCCATCATCTAGATTGTCAGTCTGTCTATGTGCAATTGTAATTGTAAATGTAATACTTTCACGTGTTCATATCTAAAAGCTAAATGATCCACAAAATTTCACAAGAACATTTGAAGAAATGTTGCAATAAATAGGTGTGAGTTTTAGAGAAAATTGTAAATATGTTGCACTAGTAAATATTTTAATCTGCCAATACTAATTTACTTTTTCATTTATAAATATTCGATCTTATTGTTTGTTTATTTTAAGCAAATAAAAGAATCTTAACTGGTTTTAAATAATAGTAGGATCCAGAATCCTCCTAGCAATAATATCTAGTACGATTCTGGATCGTCCTAGAAAACCAGCAGGATCCAGAATCCTCCTAGGGCATATCTGGATATCTCAATATGTCCTAGTAGAAACTGGAATTCCAATTTACACTGGATTAAAGCCAGGGCAAATCAGAATTCCAATTTGTCCTAGGAGAAATCAGAATTCCAATTTGCCCTAGGAGGATTCCGGATCCTCCTGGATTCCAATTTGCCCTGTAACATATACAACATATTTAAAGAAGAATTCAATAAAAGAATAGGTATAATGAAAGCTACAAATCAACACATAGGCAGGATATTCTACAAGATAGCAATGCATATATAAGTCTGTACACTATTTATCCTCTGATTTCATATGTTTGTATAGGTACAGGTATATACCATATATTAGTTAGATTACATTCTGTAAGTATTATACACTTACAATATATTGACCTCAGACTTTGCCCTTGTTTAGAATTTTGCATTAAAATATGTTAGCTGTTAGTTTTGTACCTCTATGCTTTTAACGTTGGGAAAAATACCTCAACTTTCTATAAAAATTATAGTATAAATATTTTGGTTTTGATGTTTTTTTTTCTTGTCTTTCTTTTTGTTATAATTATCATGTTAAAAATAATTTCAGATGATTACATTATGTGAGGCAGTTAATTATAAGCAAATGAAGATATGATTTTAGATCTCTATGTATCACTTTCATGATGATCTAAAAATATATGATTTAATTTTATTTATCAAGTATCAATGTCAAGTATATTGATAGATAGTATGCAAAAAGGGGG
>MJUU01066363.1:26210-63867 GCA_002080025.1 Modiolus philippinarum | reverse complement strand
TTTTTTTATTGGTGATCATTGGCAGATTTAAACTCTTAGCAATTCGGAATGTCAAATTTCCTCTGTATTCTTATCAGGCTTAGTTTTTATTGTTGACTACTTTTATAATATTCTACTTCATTGTTGTAAAGAAAACAATCAATCACCCATGGGAGCCTCCCCTTGTACTTCTAACGGTACCATGGTAATAAAATGTATTTAGACATTAAAATAGTTAAATTATGTCGGCATTTGGTATACATACAAAGTATTTGGATCTACTAGACTATGGAAATCCAATTTTTTAACAATACTCACCAAATTTTCGATTAAAGTTGAAATTTCTCCTCCACGAGGCACAGCAGTAAATAACATATCCCAGTGACGGGGAGTAAATAACTAAATACCGAAGTCACTGTGAATTTACTTTCTGCAATAAAAGTAAAGCAATAAAATCCGGATAATTGATGCAATTTTTCTCTTCTCATAGTAATATTTTGAAAATATAGTAGTAATAAATAACTTTTGGAAAGGGTGGGAAATAAACGATAATACGTACTCGTTGTGAGTTTTCTTTAATAAAGTGATGTATGAATTCAAGGTTTACAATATTTTATCGTTTTCAACAGTGTATTATGTGCAAATTATTGTATCTTTAGTTAGAATATTGAGATATATGGTTGATATATGTTATAAAGTCTATAGGGGATCGCTGTGCCCTATCGATAGATGTTAACAGCAATTTTTGTGCAATAAAGAATTTTGTTATGTGTTAAAAAAAAGTTAAATGAATGATCTACAAGGAAGCATACTACAATATCCCTGGTGAAACTCATAAGGGGTAAAAATGTTACTATTGTCGCCTATGGAAAAAGAAACTGGTCCGTGCCACCTCTAGTTGGTTCTGTAATTTTTCCCATTTGAACAGATGAGATGTCATTGTAAAGTATCACTCAATAATTCCTGCTGGACAATTCAAAAGGACTTGATTGTGAAGGATAAGTACACAATAGCAAGTCTCCAAAATTTTATACGATATATGTTGTTCTAAGCTATAGATTTTGGTCATTTTTAACACACTTAAAGATTTATTAAATATTTGCTAATTTGTTTTACAATAGGAACTAGTTAAACGTTAAGGTCATAAACAATGGATAATAATTACTATATTTAAAAGTTTTCTATAAGTCTGGAATTGTCAAATGAAGGTGTGTTGGACAACGTATAGACATAAATCTAAAGGCTCATGGTGACTGCAAGATGTAAAACAACAATAAAAGCGTTGTTGCATTGCTTTGTTTTATCTTGTATTTGCAGAGAGTTTGTCTATGTGCATTTATTTCATATCCTTTCATTGTTGAATGTCAAATATACAATTCTGAACAAAAATATATAATGTGGATTCAAAAGATTGCAAGAGCTGAGTTGCAAGTAATTTGTGTCATGTAATATTGTCCGATCTCAATTTCAACCAATTTCAGACCACCATTCAAAAAAAAAAATGGACAGGGGTTCCCCTAATTCATATTGCTGTGATCAAAATATACGTCCATGTCTCCCTTTCATAAAAAAAAATAATAAAAAAATAAATAAAATAAAATGTGAAATAAATAATTAAAAAAAGATGGGCAGGGTTCCTCTCATAATCTAGATTATTATTATAATAAAATCTATTTTTTTCTGAAATAAAAAAAACTATGTAGCAGGATACTTTTTTCCAAAGATTCAATTTTCTGGTTTGTTTCCATGACAACTGAAAGCTCCACTGCACATTTAAACCCATTTCAGTCCACCAATTAAAAGAAAATTGGGCAGGGGTTCCCCTTATAATCCAGGTGATATCGTGAAAAAAATGTAGCTGAATTCTTTTTTCCAAAGAACCAGTGGTCTGGTTTGTTTTTCATGGAAACTTAAAGCTCCTAAAAAATTAAGCAAATTATTTTTTTCTAAGGATTCAGGGTTCGATTTGGTTTCCATGGCAACTGAAAGCTCCACTATCAAATACACCAATCAAAACAAAAAACCCCTCCCCTCCTTCAAAAAAAAGTTGGGCATGGGATCCCTAATAATAAATTGAACCCTAATAATGATACATATTCCTGATATGGTGAAAAATGCATGTAGCAGAATACTTTTTTCCTAAGATTGAGTGTACTGGTTTGGTTTCCATGACAACCGAAAGCCCCATGATCCATTAAAACCAATTTCAGACCAATATGTAAAAACAAATTGGGCTGAGGTTCCCCTATGATCCAGGTAATACATATTGCTGAAATCAAAATATGTAGTAGAATTCTTTTTCTAAAGATTCAGTGTTCTGATTGGTTTTCATGGCAACTGAAAGCTCTTTTTACCATAACAACCAATTTCAGCCATCATTCAAAAACAATTTGAGCAGAGGTTCCCCTCATAATCCAGGAATTATATGTACAAATTGCTGAAAATAATTAATCTGCGAGTTTCAGGAAATTTATAAAAAATCATAATACTTTTATCAATCTAAAATTTTATTTAAACTAAACACTTTGCAAAAGTCTTTTAGAAATATTTTAAAGTGTTAGATGCAATCTTTCCGTGATATTTAATTAAATCAGATTTTCATATACATATATATTTGACTTTTCTATATTATTCCACCAATGCTATCGCTTTTAGTTGAATGACAAGGCTTAAAGCAACCCAATTTCGTTTTAATAAATGTCAGCCTAAATTATCTTCTTCTAAGGAACAGAGGATGACTTGAAATTTCTATGTAACAAGAAACTGTGCTTTGAACTCTTTATTCAAGCATTTAATTCGTTATCGCTATTCGACACCGGCGAATTGGTAATTAGCCTTCTCTTGTGGCGTTTCAGAATGGAAAATTCCATTTTCTGTAATACTGCAATCATAGTTCATTGCAGGTGTATGGTTATTGTAAGTTGAATATGGGTTAGGCCTTAATATTGTGAGTTTATCCCTCATTAACGATCTGGGTTAAAATCAAGTATAAAAGCCTAGCCCATGGTTAAATGACAATAACCATAAACCTGTCATGAATAATTTTTTGAATATACTATAGAACAAATTAAAATATTGTTTAATAAATTGAAAGCTTTCAGCAACTGAATGCCTTTGTCGCAAGCGGCGTTTTTAAGAGAATCGGCAGTTCACTTGAAGTCGGTCACATCCGTAATGTTGAGTAAGTATAACAATAACTTCAAAGAAAACATTCTGGTTGGTCATTACTGTAAAATATATAACTATGTGTACTTCCGTTGACAGATCCAATAGCTTAATTGCGAGTTCCTGTCCTTGTTCACCTTTGTCTTTACTTTTTGTTCTTGTTGTGGAATTCTCTTGTAGGTTGTTGTTTGTACCTCCAATTTTCAGTTTTTGTAGGTGTTTCGTGTTGTCTTTTTTTAATTACGGATAAATACGTACCAAGTCGTCCGAATATCAATGTAAACACTGATATAGTTTAAGTTAATTGATATTCACAGTCAATTTCGGAAGCATATTAATGACGAATGAAAAAAAATCAAGTTTTCGACTATTGAAATCTCAAAATTTTAACTTATTTTAAAACTTCGATCCTTTTCAAACTAAAACAAGATTGCTACGCGTAGCTACGTGTCCTCCACCGCTGAAGTAAAGTCGATAACTTCCCATAACTCATGTATAGTTTGCAAATCAAAATGGCGGCAGGATATGATCAACTGCGTTAGGTGGCAAACAGCCAAGCAAAATTTTAGCAAAATCCCTGAATTGGATTTTGATGAGATGCGTGTACAAAGTCTTCCTATGTTGTAGTATGTCGATAGAGTCCCATAACTCCCGTAAAATTTGTCGAATCAAAATGGCGGCAAAACACGATCAAGTACATTTGGTGGCAAATGTTCAAACAAAATTTCAGCATAATCCGTTCAGTGGTTTCCGAGGAGTTGCGCCGACAAAGTTTTCCTAAGCTGTAGCATGTATTAAGTCGATAAAGTCCCATAACTCCTGTAAAATTTGTCAAATCCAAATTGCGGCATGATATGATCAATTACAGTTGGTGACAAACAATCACAAAATTTCAGCAAAATCTATCCAGCGGTGTAAGAGGAGTTGTGCCCACAAAAAAAGGATCACATGAACGCAGACCATTACTAGGTCCCTCCCTCGCGTTGCGGCGGGTGACAATAAATTGCTTTGATCTAGTACATATGGAGACTAATAATCCTGGAAAATTTAAAGGAAATCTGAGTAGTGGTTTTTGAGGAGTTGCGTCCACAAGATTTGCCATTGCATTACAATGTGGAAATAATCAAAGTCCCATAACTCCCAAAAAATTTGACGAATCAAAATGGCGATATGATATGATCTAGTACTAATAGTTACTAACAATCCTCCTAAATTTGAATGAATTCTGACCAGCGGTTTCTGAGGAGTTGCGTCCACAGGATTTGCCATTATATAACAATGTGGAAATAATCAAAGTCCCATAACTCCCACAAAATTTGACGAATCAAAATGGCGATATGATATGATCTAGTACTAATAGTGACTAAAAATCCTCTTAAATTTGAATGAATTCTGACCAGCGGTTTCTGAGGAGTTGCGTCCACAAGATTTGTCATTGTATAACAATGTGGAAATAATCAAGTCCCATAACTCCCACAAAATTTGACGAATCAAAATGGCAATGCGATATGATCTAGTACTAGTGGTGACTAACAATCCTGTAAAATTTGAATGAATTCTGACCAGCGGTTTCTGAGGAGTTGCGCCCACAAAAAACGTGACACACGGACGCAGATCATTACTATGTCCCTCCGTCGCGTTGCGGCGGGAAAAAAACTACTTTTACCTAAAAATATGGTCTTTTCTTAACCGTTTGAATTTTGTAAACTCGATATTTTGATTCCTTTTATATCAAAATTTCGACTCTAAAGTCAAATTTCGACTTTTAACAACTCACAGTTTTTACCGTTAAAAGTTAAAATTTTCGCTTTTGAAAACTCTCGATTCTGATTTTTATAAATTTAAAATTTCGACTTAAATAGAGTCAATGTTTCGACCTTTGAAAACTCGAAATTTTGACTCACTTATGAAGTCAAAGTTTTGAATTTGACTTTTTACATTTCAAATTTTCGATTTAAGAAACTCATAATATTGACTTTTTCTACAGCCGAACTTTTGAGTTTAAAAAAAATTAGTTTGAAAAAGTAGAAATTTCCAGTTTTCAGAAGTCGAAATTTTTTCTTTTAAATAACGAAATTTTGAGTTTAAATTAGTCAAAACTACAAGTTTTAAATAACGAAATACCGAAGTAACTGTAAATTTTGTTTGTTTGCATGGTGTTTAACACCCTTTTCAGTAGTTTACAGCATCAGTTTTAGTATTGCATAAACCCAAAGTCCCCGGAGAGAACCAGCGACCTTTGGCTGGTTACTTCATAACTTATCACGTACGAATACAAGTCGAATGCATCTTTTTGTGGTTTGCAAATTGATGCATGAATTCAGCACGCGGAGAGAATAAGCTAAAGTGGTTGTACAGGTAAACTTACTTCCCTAACTACTCAGTAACCCAGACCATCTATATTGCTTCGGGAAAATATAATTGCACCTTAAGCTTTTTTATGTCTCAACCCGTTCGTCAATAAAGAAAATGAAATACAATCAATAACATGACAGATTATGTGTAACAGTAGCTTTTTATCTTACTTGTCATTTATAGTGTAGTTTCAACCTAACAATATTCATCTGTCTACTTCCTGCAAGTCTCCCTAAAAGGTCCTTAACGAGAAATTAGAAATAGAATAAATGCAAATAAGAGAAAGTATCTACAGATACATGGTAAAACTAAGAATTGGAACAACGCTTTAATTGTTGTTCTACATATTGAAAAGTTTTTTATAATATTAAAATTATTTTAAATTTAAGTGTAGCCTAACGAAATATATAATCGACCAATTATAAATGACTGGTGTCCATCAAGAATTGCCCCCGCGATAGTTCACTATATCATGAAAAGGAATATTCATATCCTGAAACGCTCTGTTTTTTGGTGTTTTGAGCAAAAAGCGCATTTGTTTTATGTAAATAACGTTTTCTGTGTGTCTAGATTTTAAGAATAGCCATCGACTGACGTTAGTACTGGAATGTGAGTACCTAAAACTAATTTTAAATATACATGAACATTGATATTTACTTTTAACGCCAAGTTGAAACTATATTTAAAGGTAACCATTACCTATACATGTTTCCCATTTTAACGGTTGAGGCAGTCTCAAGAGTCGGCTGTTTAATAATGTTTGTTCTGAAAAAAAGTCCAACTATAATCAAAATATTGTTCAAGACCTAAAAAGGAGGTCATTATTATTATTATTGTACAATATTTATAAGGGCATATCTAATAGAAAAAAATTACTCTTAGCGCTGTACAATAATATTTTCATTACAATATGTTACAACCTATGACGATACACAAAAATATGTAAAATAGAAAACACGTAATTTACCAACGGAATATATTTACAAGTTTGAAATTCTCTTAGTTTAAAAATAATTATACTAAAAACCCAAGGCAATTGACATTGTCTGGAAAAATAATAGAAAGACATTTCAAATTGATCCAAAAATCAAATTAAACATAGCAAAAATTGTTATCAAAATAATTTTAAACTAGATTTTGACTCATAAAAAGGAAAAATATATTGAAAAAAGAACACTTAAAAAAATAAGAAAAATATATATAAGAAGATAAAACACATAATCAACTAAATATCACAAGTCACAGAGTATCAGTAAAGTCCAATTAAAAAAAAAAATAACACAGTGAATCGAAATAGAACATTGAAAATTTAAGGTCTAGATGTAGTCTCCATATAGATCTCTCAAGTACAATAGTGTAGCCGAACGAAATTGTGGCAAATATTGATTAAGAGTGATTTGTTGCTTCCTCCTTAATATAACATGAAACATTTATAAGGTAGATGAGTTACTACAGGTACTCTGTGTCTTATACGTATGATTCATTTTTTTATGTAAAGGAGAAAAGATGATAACTGTCCTTTTTGTGAGAGAAAGAAGAGATCGAGGCCCGTAGTTCTTTTTCTCACATAATGGACAGTTTGAGGCTTTTCTCCTACTTAAAACATGATTTTCATTGTTCAGATAATAGACAGATCGGTGTAAACAAAAGATCAGTATAACTAATTAATGAAGCAAATGAAGTGTATAGAAGAATAAGCTAACATGCAAAACCAGTTTTCTTGATTCAAGTTCAATTGTGGACACTTTTGAGTGAGTATTTATAGCGCCATTTCCGAATAGTATAGTATTTCGGCCTCTTAAATGGGTGGGTCAGAACTGGTTTTAGTCATTCTGGTCACAACATGGGATCCGATAGGGACGGTGAAGGAATAATTCTTACTCAATCTCGTTTACGAACACTATGATTCGCATGACACTAATGGCTTTTTATATGGGAGAAATATTCAAAATTTTAATATAAAGAGTGATATTTTCTCCGACATTTCGGAGGACACCGAAAATGCCAGTCGATTTTCGCCGATAGGCTTAAAAGATGGCTTCAATAGTTAACTTAAATAATTCACGAATGTGAACCATCAACGAGCAAGAAATTGTGTGTTCTACCGTCTCTGACAAAAAGGACTCATTATGTGCAAGTTTAAAAGATATCTGTCAGGAAAATTAAACCTCGGAGGAAGATATATCCGGACATCAATAATTTTCTACGAATATTTTTCAACTCGGGTTAATATTCCTTGGAAATAAGTGTAAATACAGATGATATTTGTTTGAAATTGATATTCCAAGCAGTCTGAGGGGTTGTTTTCCCTGTATTTTGGTTTTGGATTTATTCTTGTCTTAATGGATTGAATTTGTGATAAAACGTAATGTGTTACATTCATACTTTTGATTCCAGATCAATAGAATCAAGTAACAATCAATAATCATGAGATATATGAGTCAAGGAATCATTTTCATCTAAGAGAAACATGCCATGCAATATTTGCGTCTGTCATGTTGATGTAGTTTGTCGATTTTTTTCTCATTTTCATTAAAAGTAGGTTTTTGCTTATTGCAATTCTTCAATTCCTTTCTTCTTCAAATGTGAAATGGAGTTATTATTCGGATTTAGGTTGATTTTATATATTTTTGTCATTTTTTTGAAATTTTTGATTACCTATTTTGGGGTCTAGTGCTGCTGATGAGGGATTTATTTCCGAAATGGCCATACAGGTCATTAAAATTTATTGCAGTTGGAGTAAACATATATGTTATCGTCTCATTTTCATGTACTCCATATCCTTTCGTAGAATATTATTCCTTGGCGGATCCAGGGGAGTCTGCTGGCGGTTGGAACCTCACCCCTTTTTCTAGGAAATATCGTGTGCAGAATTGAGGTAAAAATTGACAAAAAATGGCAAAAAATCGACCGGAAACCACAATTTTCTGAACCCCATCAGAACTCCCCCTTTTCGAAGGGTGGATCCGCCTGTGTTATTTATGTAGACGAAACGGATTCAAACAATAGCAACGCATTTAAAGTCATTCTTCGTCTTGCACTAAACTTCACCATCCTGACAATCACTACCCTTTCTATTAAAAATGATGGCACCAATCCCAAGCTACAAGTGAAAGAAGAACTGCCGATTATTTTAATAATGGACAGGTGTATCAACGTATTGGACTGTTCCAATAAACCTAATGGACTGCTACGCACTTTCCATTAAGCTATATATTGTATTGAAAGAACAAAGGGTTACGTTACAATTATGTTTTAACAAAAGGAACCTATTTATCCATTATTTACTTAATCCTTCATACGTATTTTTTCAATTCAACAATCTGAATAATTACAAAAAAAATCAAAAGGGGTAAAGGGGTTTTATAAAAGTAAATAATACTATGTTTGATCCACTATAAAGTTGTTTTTTTTTTGTTCAGGTTATGTCAGAATCAGGGAGCTTTGTAGAAAGGATCAATATTTAAATTCTTTAATTCAGATGACTGGAACTGAAAGCGATATCAGAATCAGACAAAGAATGTTTGGTTTAATGGACAAAATCAGTTCGTTTTTGGAATGCGGATCGCATATGATCGCCATTTCAAGTGGAAGTCTTGCCGAGGGTATCGATTTGGCCGGGAGTGATGTAGACAAAATGTTCGCAATTTCGGACGCAGACATAATACACGAAATAAAGGATTTTTACCTTACTGCTCAGAAGACTACACTACTAATGGAGAACGATATCGATCATTCTGGATTCTGTAAACTGAAAGTTGTGAGAATATCAGGCAAATTATTTTCGCAGTACACTATCGAAACAAAACACGGCAAATATTTCTCTACTGAGAGGTTTATGCAATTTTTGCTAGCATTTCATAATTTGAAATCTCATAGAATCCATGGTCCATGTGTCTCTGATAAAGAAGAGGAATTGGATGTGGCGATTTGTTTAAGATCAAAATTGTGGCCCAAAAATGCTTTAAACTGTTACAGTAGACATCGGCAGGGTCAGTGGCCGAGTTCTGTTGTGATTGATTCAGTTATAAAAGAGGGTTGTTTGATGGTTCCAATAGCACCAAGAAATTCCGAAGATAAATTGTTATGGAGAATATCGTTTTCTATGGCCGAGAAACGCTTAATCCATTCAATGAATTACACGCAAATATTATGTTATGTTTTACTAAAACTTACATTGAAAAATATTATAAATAGAAATGCAGAACTGAAAGATTTGTTATGTTCTTACTTCTTAAAAACTGCAGTATTCTGGCTATCAGAGGAGATTTCTATAATTACATTCAGGATTGCAAATTTATCAGAATGTTATTTCTTATGCATAGATAAACTTATATCATTTGTAATGAATTGTTACTGTCCGAATTATTTTATACCTCAGCATATGTTCATTGGAAAAATAAGCACAGCCAACAGCAAGCCTTTACTGAATTTTTTGGTTTGGGTAAGAAACAAGGAATTTTCAGCTCTTATGAAACTGATATTTGGCAGTCCTAAAAAGACAGAAGAATTTTCGCTGTCTGTAAGGAACAAATCCTGGACTATGGAATTGTTGTTTTATAGAGTTGTAGATGTATTCAGCTGTCAAAAAGTAGAAAGTGCAATTACAGCCTTATTATATGTTGAACGTTTAATGCGAGAAGAACGTTCAGAATTCATTTTAGGTATGCTCCGCCATTACTATGCGAGAGTAAATCAACAAATACCTCAAATGGTAGTGTTACCCGAAGAAAGGCACGAACGATATGCTAAAATCCGACACTTTCATGGGTATTTAATTGAAGGTACGAAGTCCGACGCTGTGTCAGGTTGGTTGATTTATGCATCATTTTTATATGTACAAGAGCGTTACAAAGACACTTTACGGATAGTTGACGAAATAATATCTCGCTGTACCCCTGACAAGATTCCACTTCATAAACCTTTATATACAGACCAAGACAATATCAGTTATAGGAACGCAAAAGGAGATCTCGATTTTGGTCATAAATTGAGACTGGCGACATTAGGCAACGTGTCTTACAAAATTAAGTCAACACTCATACCATTAGAGCTGCAACTCGAGGTACAAAATCATCGCCATCTGATTGCACCATCTCTTGTCGTGGGCCATTGCCTTCAGTTTCTGTGTTATCACCACCTGGAGAGAGTAAACGAGAAATTATCTGCATTACGTGAATTATTTTCAAGAATAAAACAAAAATATTTTGTACCTGTCAATCAGCTGTCAGAATTGTTAGTTATACTTGGAGTCTGCTGTGAATTATCTGGAGATAGAAATACAGCATATCACTGTTTTTATGATGCTACAAAATGTGAACATTGTGTTTGTCCTTCTGCTGAACAACGACTGTCAAACCTTTTTCGGATATAATTTGGAATTATAATTACTACTTTTTAATCAAACATTTTATAAAATCAAAAGCAGAATGTTCATGTATCATTATTATATTCAGATTAAATTTTTTAGATTGTTCAATTCTTTCTGTAAAATCTAGAATTAAACAAACTTTGTTAATATTAGCTGTTCTTTATTCGCAAAAAAATAAAGTGCCTTACCCTAACTAAACTTGTTTTTCTGTTGCAGAGTGTACCCGTGTGGCAAAAATGATCTGTTTTCTGTTGCAAGGTAGGGCAATTCGGGTAATTTCGGACAGTTTTCTTAAATACTCTCTTTGAACTTTCCTGTATACTCGATAGCTTTATTATTACTAGGTTATAGTGAATGGACAGTAAAGAGAAGTTCCGATTTTTTAAAAAGCAGCAACAGTGTGAACTCTCAAAAGACAGAGTGACATCAAGTCTCCCGGAATGATAATCTTGTCCTGCCCTACATACAGCACCCGTCACACAGTCAGTGAGGTATTTATTGTTTTGAAAGATCTGTTTGGTAGGTGATCGAGTAGTCATTTCTAACCCATAGACAGAACCGATTAGAAATCCATGGTACGTATTTCTTCTCTAACTCTAAAACAGAATCATGATAAAAATTTGGAAACCTTCGGTTAATTTCTTCGGTATTCAGACAACAAGGACAAATCGGTACCACAAAAATCACGTAACAACACAAAACTAAAATTAAACAGTGTGATATAAAAGGCAACACAAAAGACGTAAGCACTAATGTAAACCCCCATAAAACCTAGGGTTATATCAGGTGTTCCGGAAGAATAAGCATGTCCTGCTCTGTACACAGCACCCGTCGAAATGTCAATGGGTCAATCCAGAGTAAAGTCAGAATAGATAATGTCACATTTGGGACTTTACCCGGAGATATATGGTTCTATATGTCCCTGCTTTACCGAATTACCTAATGTTTTGTTTTTAATCGTGCAGATTAGAGAGGACTATAATCTCCAGTGTTCTTTTCTTCAGTAAACCTAAGTTTCATGTGAAAAGTATAAGTATCGACTTTTTGTTTTTTTAAATTTTTTACTGGTTCAAGCATATTCTTCTATATTACATAGGTATTTTAACTTTGATGTACACTTTTCACAATCAACTTGCCAGTTTTATTGAACTCTGAAAGGTGTTCCCCACTTACCCTTGTTGCAGGAAAGGCACACCGAAAATTTGTGCCCGTTTTCTGACATTAACTATTTTTGTTAATTTATATTTTATTGTCAACTTTTTTCCTCACCGACACCCAAATTTGTTCTTTATTTTATCTATAGTTACATAAGTGCTGATTCGCAAGTTTTACTGTAGGTTGTCTTGATTACCCCTTTTTGCTAAAGGATATTTTGTTTTTGTTTTTTTTTTATATATATTTTTGTTGGTTTTGTTTTGTTATGTATTTGATTGCTAGGATTGAAGTTATCATATTTTTGTCAGGATAATGATCACAGTATAGGAATCTGTGCGCCTGAATTATCTTATTGACGGTCTAATCTGTAGCCTTTTTGACGTTTTCATGAATAATTAACAGGTCAATTGAGCCTTTTCAACATTTTTGATAAGAAAGGAAAATATTTTATCATTTAAAAGGGGTTTACGTTGTGCACAGTGTGTGTTTATATTCTCAGATATTGTCAAATTGAGAATTCAAGTTTTTAATGTCATGTTATTGAAATGAGGAGTTAATTATTTGGCTGTTTTTCATAGAAAACTAAAGATACAACCTTTAAACTTCTTTTCATAGAGTGTAAAGATAAGTCACACTTTCATGCAAAATTTTGTTTATATAGGTAGCTGCATAATAAAGATTCTTGCAATTTCAGTACAATATAAGAAAAACTGCAATAAGCTTACAGTTCTAACAGTAAACAAGCATACAGCACAACTGTTAACAGAATACAGTTGAAATTTTTGCAAAATGGATATTCCTGCTATCAAAAAGAAAGCACAGAAGGTTATCCTGTTGTGAATATGTTGCTTAGCCTTAAATGGACTAACCATATAAATATTGACACAAAAAGACGCATTTTAGCCAAGAAATTGGTCTTTTACTGCTAAATGACCGCTGAGATCACCTATCCTTGCATATATTTACATTTGTAAACACCATATTTCTTCTCAAAAACTTCCTTCTCCTATACATCAATCCGTTATTCACATTTGGTCAACATGTAGGACTAAAAATGTATCACGGAAAAAGGGAATATGGTCAATACTTGTCGGACTTGTATGTTTATCATGTATTTTTCATAGAAAAACGTTAAACAGCATACAGAAAAACCGTAAATCAGATATTTCAGGCGCACAGGTTCCTATACTGTGATGATTGTCTAAATTTTGTTGCTTCGGTACTAGTGTAGTAAATGTACAGATTAATTACAGTTTGATTGAGATTATCCAAGAATAAATATAATTTGTGAATTAATTATTTCCGACATATAGACACACGTTTTTTTCATGCTTTCATTTTTCCACTTTTCACTAACTCCTTTTCTTTTTTAATAATTTCTGGTTTTTTTTTAATCATCTCCTTTTCTCGTTTCATTTTTCCTTCTCAAACTTTTTACCCTCTATCTCCTTTTTTCCTGAAGCACCTGAACAGACGTTAACAAGCGATGTGATGTGTTTTTTTTTTTTGTTTGTATTTTCACTTCTTGCTTTGTAGTGTCCCCTGTTGGTGTTGATGGTAAAAACATTTCTTGTATGGCAGTATTCTATACATCTCGTCGACTACTGGTTGTCGTCACTAGCGAGACTACGTTGTCATTACTTTATTCTAGTATATCGATGTTGCCTTTTGTTATCACTTGAAGTAATTCTTTCGGGTCATCCAGTGGTAATATCTGACTATCGATCATGTTGTCAGTTTCATTTATTATGTCGCCCCAGACGTAGTCGGGACGACATATTGTTTCTTGTCTGTTTCTCTATTATTATTATTATTATTACGCTTTCTTTCTTCCAATGATTTTTGTCCGGCTTCGTTCTCAGAGATGCCTGGACAGAATTCATTCATATTTGGTACAAAGTTGGATCACCTTATGAAGTGCCTCCACCAAAAAAAATTATCAAAATGGCTGCCATTTTGAAGATGGCCGCCAAGTTACGTCAACGTTTTTAATTTGTCGGATTTCCATGAAAATCATTAAATATCAACCATGCCTTGACAAAATTCATTCATATTTGGTACAAAGTTGGATCACCATAAGAAGATGGACATGCAACAAAAAATTTTTCAAAATGGCCGACATTTCCAAGATGGCCGCCAAAATATGTCAAAATTTCAACTTTGACCGATTTCAACGAAAATTGATGTCTAGGTAGATTTTGACGCTGCGAACAAGATGGAATCAACGAATTGGCTGCTAGGGGCGACATCAGCTATTGCTTGCAATTGCAAATCTAGTTTCTATTTCCTGCTGGCTTTGTTTTTGTTGGGCGTTTACCTCTATTGTTGGTGGAGGTGGATTTTGTACGGCATCTGCACGTCTAGGAACTTTGTTTGTGGTTTATTTGTGGAAACGGAAGGTAAGAACAGATTATCAGATAAAGCGTTTGGATTGAATGGGAACATTCCACATGCTTTAAAACCTGCCTTTATGTTTTCCGTAGTGACAGCCTCATGCCATTCCATTTTGATTAGCCCGGGAAAGGAGAATTTGTTTACTGTATTCAAAACATTTTCCGTTATGAACGACGAGCAGGCCTTGTTATATGCTGAACTAAAATGGCCAAAGACCGCCGCGTCAAGAGGCTGCAACACGTGGGTAGTGTTTGGAGGAAGACACAAGATATGAATATCATTTTCCTTTGGCTAATTCGAGAATTGCCAATGACTCGTGAGACGAATGAACGTCAAGGATAAATAATTGCCGCCTTGAGGGTCCACATTGTTCAAGAAATATATCCCGAAACCAAACGTCGCCAATTTTATTCGTCATCCATCCGTTGTCTTGGAAACTCCACATGTTTCCCTTCGGAGCAGCGCGGGTATTATATCCATGGCTTGCTGACGTTTTTCATTTTACTATAAACAGTTGGGACATTTTTTTTTGCCGTTTGCATTGACGCAAGCCATAATTGTCACATTTGTCCGGTTTTTGCATGTCTTGGACACTTTTTTTCCGCGACCACTCTCACTGGTGTGTGCTCGAAACTATGACTTGTTTCGTCACAATTCTACACTGACGACTTGTTTCTTATGTCCAACTTGGTCATTAAATCTTCAAGCTCTTCCATATATTTCCCTACAACAATTGGATTGGCCATACTCGCTCTAGCTGTTCCCAGTTTTTCTGGTTTACGAATAATGAGTTCCGGATGGCGCTTTGTCACTCCTTGCCACCAATCTTTTGTGGGAGTTGGTCCCTTAAATGGTGTAACTTATATATTTTATTGCACAACTGCCCTGTCCTTACAAGTAATTGGCTTCTTGTCAAACTAATTCCTTGCCTCGGTGCCTCCTTCACGGTTTTCAATAAACATTGGAAGCGCTGGCTTTCTCCCCAATTTAGCATCTTCATTTGATTTTCCTGATATTCTGTCCTGAACTGTTGAAGACGGCACTGAAAATGTTTTTGCTGCCTTTCGGACGGACATTAAACCATTTTTAACAGCAGTCGCTGCTTTTGAAAGATCTTCTGGAGCATAATTTCTCTCTTTGCCCCTTGGTTTGATCTTATTCTTTTTAGGCATACTGAAATTACGAAGAAAAAAAAGCTGTAAAATTTAAGAAGACCCCAGAAGTTAAGAAAAAACAAGACGAATAACGAACACAAATGTACTTAATAATACAATAGAAATCAAAACTAACCCCTTGACTATCTGGAGATGACTATTTTGGCTATGTATGTCACGTGCAGTTATTTTATTATAAAAAGCTATTTTTCACCAAAATTAAGAGACTCCGAGTAAATTCACGCAGTGTAACCGGTAATGTACGCTTTGTGCTCTGGTTTTTTTTTCTTGACGCATTTACATTTTCATGCAGGCTAGCAATATGTGTCATACATTGTACCTTGTCAATGGCACTTAATTACGCCTGTTTAGCTAATATTTTTTAATCGAAACGTTACTACACGTGACAGTTTTCTTATGAAAGCGTGAAATTCTCTGCCCAACATTAAACGACCACAAAAATGTGGTAGTATAATTTCGGACACTTTTTATTTGGTATTTTTATTCTTAAATTCATGTAAAATCAGCTAAATACACTTTTTTGTCATTTTAGAACTAAATTAAACACCATTAGTTAGCAGTAGATTAACACTATAATTTACACTTGCGTTCAATGGAGTATTCTTGAGTATTACTGGTACACCACTGTTTTTCTTAAAATTCGCGGGGTTCAAACTTTCTTTATACGGATCAAAATATCGCTGAATTCCCGTCGAATTTTGTCAATTACTTCATCAACCCCGGAATATATCTTTAGTAACAGGTGAACTCCAGCGTTTTTAATTTTTACATCACAGTAAATTTAAAGTAAGAAACTGAAGATAAGTTTCAAAGAAAATGTCCGAAATTGTACACCTGGTCGATATTATCCGAACTGCCCCTATACACGTGTGGTACAAATGGTTTTCGGCACAGAATGAAAACATGCGGTATAAAGTTCTACCACTGAACTGTTTTCCGAGGGCAGGATGTATTTTCCGAGGGCAGGATGTACACCTTTGGTAAAGAGGTCTTCCACTGAGCTGGTTTAGTTATTACAAGATACATGCGGCAGAAAAGTCTACCACTGAGCTGTTATCTATTACAGGATATATAACAGCATAAAAGGCCTGAAGTGAAGCTAATTTTCTTGCTGAATGATACAACAGCTTGTTTGTAGTCAAACAGTCCCCTTTGTCAAATAAGGTCAACCACTGAACTGTTTCCCAGGACAGGATGTACATCAGTGGCAAAAAGTCCTTCCACTGTTTTTCTGATTACAAGACACATGTGGCAGAAAAGGTCCACCACTGCGCTGTTTCCTATTACAGGTTATATTACAGCATAAAAGGCCTATCATGAGGCTAATTTTCTTGCTAGATGATACATAAGCTTGTTTGTAGTCAAAGAGTCCCCTTTGTCAAATAAGGTCTACCACTGAACTGGTATGGAAAGAAAAGATATACTATTCGCTGGATTTTGCACACCTGTACTGTGTTATTGATACATGCATGAGGCTATAGAAGAAAATTGCAAATTCAGTGTCAATAAAATACAAAATAAAACTTTTGATTATTTTGTATTTTATTGACAAGAAATAACGTATGAACAAAGACATGAAATAAAGTAACAAAACAACAGAACATTGCAAACATATTATTTAATTAAAACTGATTAACTGGAATTTGAACTTGCATTGAAAAGCAGAGTGAAAAAAAGTGCTCTGTAGTTGTCGTCTTTGTCACACTGTCACGATCCAAACGTAAGTCACACTCGTAATGACAAACCAATGAAGACGAACAATCTTTCAGAAAATGTGCAGTATTGTTTCAAAAAATCATATAGTAGCCAGATTTAAATAGCCACTAAATCGACTGAGATAGCTGGTTTATTCTATACCTCTCTTGGTGAGGAGGCTGACCAGAGTGTTAGAAGTTATTTGTTTTAATACCTGAGGAGACACTGAGTGACTTTTGTGAGGGTCTCCGGTTACGCAGCTAAGCAGAATGACATAAAATGCTAGTTGGAAGAATTAAAAAATGCTTATTAACAAGTATATGTAGTTAATTTATAGTTGACTACCAACTTACAAATCCAACTGTTTCACGTGTGTCTCATGAAAGAACTGAAATCTCAAAACAAGAAGTATTCGTATCAAGCGGAAGTTTTTCTATAAATTAAATTTGTTGCTCATAGTGTACAATATATCGATAGAAAATTTAACATTATAAACAAATGATAAATTATATGAAAGACTGATTGATTGATTAGTTCGAGTTAAACGTCCAGTGAGCAATATTTCAGTTATATCAGGATGAGTACAAGTAAATCAATTAAAAAAATATAAGCAAAAGAAGAAGAAATAAAGGTGGAAGGGATAACCGGGCCAACGAGTTTTGATTGCCACTTGGAAAGAGGAGAAATTGTTAGGGGCAGGAAATTTAGCCTTCTATAATTTAGCCTCGAGTCCCATTGACTCTGCTCTCTTTAGAAAATATAGAAGGGGTCTTTATATTGCATGGAGCGTGGTGTTTTTTCACAGTTTGGCTACAATGGTTTCCGGTCAGGCTTTCCGTTCTATGACGTCTGACCTCCCCGCATAGACAGAACATTCGTCTATCCACCAACTAGGAACGCGCCCGGAAGTTCTGTAGCCGGAGCCCCTGAAAAAAATTCAGGTGCCAGGATTATATGAATGAAAACAATGGAGCAGCAACCTAGAGTCTAAAATTTCAAATTTAATCAACCACCCTGACACACGGCTTAATTATACCTAATATTGAAGGAAATGATATGACACTTTGGTTTTGACTGGTCGTAAACATGAAATATGGTGCAAATGTTTAGAATCAAAGGTCAAAGTTCAAATTTTCAAAATTTACTTTTTTGTATATAACAAAAGTTTCAAAGCATATCCCAAAATATTCTCAAATGATTGCTTTTATTTTTATTGATTTTGTCTGTCAGGTGTTTTATGATGGAAATAAAAGCAAAAAACAACCCCTTCGCAATGTGAATTACGCCCCTTTTCTCAAATGAGGAAAGTTTTCACTTTTGGGGATTTTAAAAGAAAAATTCATTGCCAAAAATAAGTAATATAAATAAGTAAATAATTCATATTCATTTAATGAGTATTGATAAATCTTTTCACGACCTGAAATATGAATACTGACATTTTAGTCCAATGAAAATACCTTGTTAAGACAACCAATGAGAGTCATTTTTTTTAAAACATTTTATCCAAAATTTTGGAAAAAATAATATAAAAGGGACATAAATAACTCCAAACATATACACAGAAGTAATTGTCAGCAATTAGAAACTAGAAATAATGTGATCATAGCTCACCTAAATGATACCCCCGCCCCACATGGGATACTTGACAGGCAAAGACAATGTTTTGATATATTGAACCCCCCAAAATGGTAAATTCAAAATCTAAACCTGTAGAGGTGCACGAAGGAATCATGTGTAAAAGGTTCTGTAAGAGCTTTATTAAATCCATCCATTAGTTTATAACGGGTTGTGGATAGTATAGGGAATGGGACACCCTAAAAATTGATCAGTCGAAGTCCACAAAAGAAAGTGCACTTTGCCATTATGTGATAAAGATTCTCTGAAAGTTTCATCAAATTCTCTTCATTTGTTAAGGCGGAGTTGCGGAAAGCGTACCTATACCCCTTATGACAAAGAATGGCAAAGTCAATGTATGGCGGTGAGAAACACTCAAAATTGGTCAAATCAAAATCTAAAACAGAATATAAACCATGGAATCATGCAATTAAGGTTCTCCGAGAGTTTCATTGATGTAGGAGTGGTCTCAGAAAGCATACCAGTACCTCATCTAAACATAGAATGATAAAGTGCATGTTTGGCGATGGGAAACCCCCAAAAATGGTCAGATCAAAATCTGATCAGAATCTATAGTGTGGCATCATGTGATAAAGACTCTTTGAAAGTTTCATCAAATTCCAATAACTGGTTTGGGGGAATTGCAGACGACATACTAGTATCCCCTAATGACAAATGAATTGCGTAAACCATGTATGGTTATTAGAACCCTTTAAATTGCTCAGATCAAGATGTAAAATAGGAGGTGCAATATGGCATCATTTGACTAAGATTCTCTGAAAGTTTCATCAAACTCTTATCATTGGTTTAGTAGGAGTTGTAGATTGTATATACCAGTAAGCCATATGCTTCATTATTATGTACCTTTCCATTGAAAATAAAAAAAATATATTGTATGGAAAATTTCACGGATAGGAACTACTTCAGTGGTTACTTGATTAAATTTCCAAGTTTAAGTGGTGCATAATTTCCAGAAAGAGACTATTCAGAGTTCTCTGTCAAAATTCATATCTAAGCGTTGTTTCCTCAAAAGCTATACAGTTTCATGAAATTTTGTTGTTTTGATTGCAGGAACAATACTGTCGAACAGGTCAAAACATTATACTTTTCGTAGCTTGTTGCCTGGGGTGATGTTCAAAGCAAAGCAATATTGACTGATCTGAATTGGTCTCGTTAAATGTTGAAAATGAAATCTATCCCTCTGGATATTACAGGGACAACTAGTCCCCAATATTTTAATTTCATAACTTATGAAGTGAAGTATAATACAAGTGCAAACAATAAAAATACTGCTTATTTATGCGTGTAAACGAAATATAGAAATTGCAATACTCTGAGATTGCCGAATCCCCCCTTTTCGATAAAGGATCAATATCTTCGACAAAAATAGGAAGATAAATTTGAAAATCATGCCGGACATATTTTAACATTTCGATTTGCAAAAAGCATTATTCAGTTTCAATGAAATATGATACATTAAAAAGCAGAGCTCGATCCAAGAAGAAATTTGAAGTTAACCTTTCTTGTTGCCCTAATAAAACATAACTGCACCTCATATTTTAGATCTTGATCTGAGCAATGTATAGGGTTCAAATAACCATACATGGTTTACGCAACGCATTTGTCATTAGGGGATACTGGTATGTCGTCTGCAACTCCTCCCAAACCAGTTATTGAAATTTGATGAAACTTTCAAAGAGTCTTTATCACATATAGCCACACTGCACCTTTTGATCTGATTTTGATCTGACTATTTTGGGGTTTCCCATAGCCAAGCATGCATTTTACCATTATACGTTTTGAGGGGGTACTGGTATGCTTTCTGCGACCACTCCTACACCAATAAATGGAATTCAATGAAACTTTTAAAGAACCTTAATTGTATGATGCCATAGTTCACTTTCTATTTTAGATTTTGATTTGGCCAATTTTTTAGGGTTTCCAGTAGCCATACACAGACTTTGCCATTCTTTGTCATAAGGGGTATCGGTTCCGCCTTAACAAATGAAGAGAATTTGAGAAAGCTTTCAGAGAATTTTATCACATGTGCACTTTTTTTACCTTGATGGATCCATTTTTGAGGTGTCCCATTGCCAAACGTAAACTTTACCATGCATTATCTAAAGAGTGTAATGGTATACTATCCGCAATCCCTCCTAAATGAAAAGATTGATTTAATAAGGCTCTTAGAGAACATTTTACACATGATTCCTTCGTGCACCTCCTGCTTTAGACTTTGATTTTACCATTTTTGGTGGTTTAACATATAAAAAAGATAGTTTGCTTTTCAAGTTTCTCATGTGGGGCGGGGGTATCATTTAGGGGAGCTATGATCACATTATTTCTTATTTCTAGCTGACAATTACTTCTGTGGATATGTTTTGAGTTATTTATGTCACTTTTATATTATTTGTTTACAAACTTTTTGATTAAATGGTTTTTAAAAAATGAATCTCATTGGTTGTTTCAACAAGGTATTTTCATTGGACTATATTTTTGCCATAAATGTCAGTATTCATATTTCAGGTCGTCAAAAAATTTAAAAATACTCATTAAATGAATGTAAATTAATTGTTTATTTTTGGCAATGAATTTTCCTTTGAAATCCCTAAAAGTGAAAATTTTCCTTATTTGAGAAAAGGGACGTATTTCACATTACAAAGGGGTTATTGTTCTTGATTTTTGCTTTTATTTCTATCGTTAAACACCTGAGAGATAAAATCAATGGTAATAAAAGCAATTATTTGAGAATATTTTGATATATGCTGTGAAACGTTTGAAATATACAAAAAAGTAAATTTCGAAAATTTGATCTTTGGCCTTTGATTCTAAACATTTACATTATATTTCATGTTTACGACCAGTCAAAACCAAAGCGTCATATCATTAACTTCAATATTAGGTATAATTTAGCCGTGTGTCATGCTGGTTGATTAAACTCCGAAAATAAGCAAGATATTCACGACAGGTTGCTGCTCTAAAAAACATTTTGCTTGGTTCGGTTCCAAGACCAGCTATTCCAGTGAGTCCGGTGATTGTAATTTTCAGCAATTGTAGGTGTTTCCTGTTTTCTTTTCTACTTTATTTAATTTAGTTTTTGAGATTATCATAGTAAAAAGTCTATCCGCCATCATCGATGTGATTAAATAACTTAATTGTCATTAATGAGTTTAGTAATACAATTTAAACAAAAGAAACTTCGTGAATTTTAAAATCCAGTTTATCATTTTGAAAATGGTAAACAGTTATAGAGTTTGAGAATTCTCTTGTGCCCAGTATCCTTAATATCAAATATTTATGAAATTATTTATATGGTTCTAATGTTTTTGGATAACCCCTCTTGAACTCTAACATACTGACGGTTATATTTAACAATAAATAATAACAATAAATGTGGCGTTCTTGTTCATTTTTGTCTTTGTCATACTGTCTAGTTTACTTTAATGATGATTTACCGTCCCAGATGGATACATATTTACAGTTAGATGATCTACTCTTGTGCAACTGAGAATTGAACCAGGGCAGAAACTTCGATCAAGCAGAGAACGTACATCTGAAGGGCATTATTATTCCTTGATGTTGCAACCCCGATCATGCATATTCAAATTTATATGATCCTTATGACTATAGCAAATAACACATCAACGCAGACGTAAACTTGGATGTCAGATAAACAGATCGAAAATATAGGGCATAAGTACCTAATTTTGCCTACGTGTTGGCCTACTGTTAAATATGTATGTTCAAAAGAGGTACTGCAATTGAGATATAAAATTGAACTAAAACTAAAAGCGTTGTTCCATTGCTTTTTACCATCTTTTGTAGAGACTTTGTCTCATATGCATTAACTCAATTTCCCTTCATTGCTTATATTGGACGTAAACCAAGCCGAAAGAAAAGGTCATAATGATCTTTTATTGCCAAGATGGTAACCAGATGCGTTGAATAAGCCATTATTTAGATAACCCTTCCATGTCCAGTAACTAATGAAATGAATAAAGGCAAAAATTGTAGGTCACAGTGCCCTACCTTTTTGGTTCTGACAAAATAATTGAGATCTATCTTGATCGATTGAAATCTTATTTCTTTTTGTACCAATAGATTTTTACTACATTGAAAGTAATACGTTTTCTCTATTACAGCAAAATTTCAATGTACATACATGTAGCTAATTAGAATCAGCCCATTTCAATGGGTATCGTAATATATAGCTCACATGATCGTAGATTTTAGTTTTTTACAATGGTTTTGTACTTTTAAACATTTTGTTCAAGCGCACCTAAAGTCACTACGCTTCGTTCAATTTATTGAAGTGTTTGAGTGGCCGATATTTAACTGCTAATTGTGGTAATTCAAAGACTTAAAAATTTCTGAAAAGAAGTTACAATAGTATATTTGGTGTAGATGGATTTAATAGTTTAAGTTACAGAAAAGGCCGTGGTAAACTGATTTAAACGATTGATTTTGTTAAATATTCCCCGTGAATTTGATGACAGGTGTACATGTATGCGTTTTCTAAATTCCTCGTGTATTTTAATAGAAACATTACCGAGGTGAATTTAAATGTCAACCTATGTTTATGTAGAGTTAAATTCTGTATATATAAAGAATAAAGCATACTTAATGCTGCAGTAAGTCGGCTTCGAATGCTCACTGCCAAAAATGTCCGACTTTTTACCGCTACGATACGCGCAACTTCCGAAATAGATTGAACGTGGGTTAGATACAGTGAATTTTGATATAATATTTTGGATATATTTCTAAAAAATACGAAAGCCGAGAAGGCTCACCTATAATTCGGAATTCAGAATGCAGAATTCAGAATTCGGAAATAGTCAATTCAGTACGTTATTTCTGTTATCATAATTTGCTGGTTTTGGTATTTATATGAAACATTTGATTAATTGGTAATCTAGCCTTCTTGATATTACGGTAATCTGTATTTTTGTTTTGATCAGGAGATCCGTCATCGCTCGGCAACTACCCACTTTCGACTAACCAATAAAACTCTCTTGAAAAAAGACTATTTTGTAATGGTCCATTCTCCTATATATATATATATATATATATAGTTAAACAGTTCAGTTAAATACTGGTAAGAGGGATAAATAATATATATATATATTATTTATCCCTCTTACCAGTAAAATAGGTACCATTACACCAGAAATTATATGCATTTGACCTTTTATAAATTCCCGCGCTGTCGTGTCAGTTGTGTATTTGGTGTCCCGAGTCACTAGTCAAGATGGATTTAATTAAATGATAATGCGACCATTGCATATACTGCTTCAACTTGAATATTTTAATTAAGCAATAACAGTACATAATTTGAATGTCCAGGGGCGTCAATCGCAGATTTGACGGAAAAATGCAGTTTACAGTCAAAATGCGCATAAGCAGGATCTAAATTAATAATAACTTCGGTATTTTATTATTTACAGGCGATACCTGGCGGAGCTTGTAGACGGATATTTTTGACCGTCAAATCAAAATTGACGCCCATGGACATTCAAACAATGCGCTGTTATTGCGATTCTAATGCAAGTTAACAATTACGTGTCTTAAATATATTTAAAGTAGTTGTAAGTGGACAAGAAACCAGACTAGACAGGGAACCTACTTTGTCTTAGGCATGTTCATATTGCAATTGAATGTCAGTTTTGGCCAACCAACAAATAAATACCGAAGTTAATGTGAATTAGTTTCTGGATATGCGCATTTCGACAACTTACGTCTCTTCAGTGCAGATAAAATCTAAACGTTTGGAAGACCATAAACTCAAAGATGCTTAAAAACTGATAGAGAACAAATAACTAATATGATCTTAATGTAGAGCCAAATGATCTGCTACATAAATATTGCATTAGAATAATAATTATAATATTCGTTCTGTAAATGATTGTTAATATTGGTATATGTTAAAGGGTTGGATTGAGTCAAAAAGTGGAATTGTGGAATAATTTGTATCTGATTTTTCGTTTTCCTGGTCTTGCTTATGCCTGGTCGTGTTTAATTGTTCCTTCACAAATGCCGATTTGCTCTGTTTTAGATTTTAAATTTTTACAATCAACTCCCCACAAACACACATTAAAATATATCCCGGTTAATGGAAAACCATATTAAAAGACATTATTAAAAGAAATATAAAGATTTGGGATATCTGATGAGGATGAACGCCTTGGTAACAACCGAAACACCATAGTGAAATGGGAAGTTTATCTAAATAAAAATGGTTACATTGTAATAGAAGCCGTATAATTCACATTTAATTATTAAAGGTATTTTCCAGGGGGAAATACCTTTCTTGTTTTTGTAAAATCAGATAGTTTTCTTCTTTTTAAAGCGGTGGCTTAATGGAAAGAGGTACACCGATGAAATTTAACAGAGTTGTTGATCGTTGTTGATAGATGTGTTTTTATCCGTCTTGGATCACCATGTTATGTTGGGAGGGAGTTATTTGTGGAAACACCCCTATATATATAATTTGTTTTTGTAAAATAATTCGTAGTAATGAAGTGTAATGGACAAAAATTCTTTGGGTGTTGATGGATATTTAGGACATAAAGTGTTAATCCTCAAATGAACCATTTTTTAAGTTTTCTTAAATTTAATGTTAGCTTTGATATGTAGATAGAATAAGAAATGTCTGATTCATAAGTTATTTTTATCAATTCTGTAATAGTAGCAGTATCATATTTGTCATGATGACACTACTTGATATTTTCGTTACTACTAAGTATATGTACATGTGTTTTAATTGGCTGTCAATTCTAATTATTAACAAATTTATATTTATATTATATACTTTGTGAAATGTTTATCATAGGTGATAGATAATTAGATGACATTTTAATAAAATGTTTCAGCAATCTTATCTAAATATGTAACATAATCAGTATCAAAGCAAAATTAGTAATTTTAGTACGAAATAAAGGGCTATGCTACGCCGAGCGCAGCATGAAACGAAAGCAGCATGTCGAACACTGCAATTTGAACACGTGTAACTTAAATGAGTGTGGACATACTAAACAGCTTGACACAATAATTAGATGGACATAATAAAGGGCTTGACCCAGTAATTTGCTGGACACAAACTATTGAAAATAAAAATTAAATTAGCCCCTTTGATTCCTTATATAGATCAGAAATTATAAGAGGTATGTCGAAGTAGGCATCTTAAAACTTACTATAAAAGGAATCCGGAGATACCAATCCCATTATAGTCCAATATATTTTTTTTACATATTTTCAAAAAAAAAAAACTATTATGAACCCTTTGCCCCTTAACAGTGCGGAAAGGGTAAGAGCTATGGTAAATCTTTTGTCATACAACCAAAAGCTTACAAGAGGAATCCAAAGAAAAAATCTCATTGAAATGTGATCAAAATAAAAATTTCACATATCTAGAAAAAATACGATTTTGACCACTTTGACCCCTTATAACAGCTACAACAAATCCATTGTTTAAATACTAAAAGCTTATATCAAGAGGAATCCAAAGAAAAAATCCAATCGAAATCTGATCAAAAATGAAATTTCACATTATTTAAAAAATGCAATCACGGCCCCTTTGACCCCCTACACCAAATACGTTGAATATTGCCGTGAGCATATATCAAGAGATTAAAAAAAAACAAAATACCCCCATCAAAATCCGGTGAAAAATGAAAATTTTAGGTAATCTGCAAATTTTCAATTTCCCACATTCGGCCCTCATATTTGGGAAAAGAAACAAGTTACCAAAAACCTTGAATAGTTGAGCGCGGTCTTAATTTTTCATAGGGATTCCAATGGAAACCATATCAGAATTGGACAAAAAATACAAACATTTTTTTTTTAGATTTGCCCAAATTTATCTCGAGATCTGTACTACGTTAAAGATTCTAGGGTCGATTATGTAAAAAAACAATTTTTCTCCTTTTTTGGCCCTTTATTGTAAAACGGGCGGGGCCAAAAGTCTATAATCGAAATCTTAGTTTACGCATGTGCCAAGAAACATCATACTAAAATTTGATAATAATCCGTCTACTAGAACCAATGCTGCCCAAAAACGCCGACACCAATGCCATACCATTATACGACCGCAAAAAAAAGGAGAATTTAAATATTACTTTCTTTTGATACTTGGTACAATTTATCAGCCTTGTCAGGTTTTGATAAGACTGACCCTGTGAATCCGATCTGTTTTCAGAAACAGAATTGTCTTAAAAATTGTAAGCAGCTCTACAGCTGTTACAGATAGCTAATTAAATGTGACAATGAAAATGTGCATCTCTTTTCATTTCTTACTTTGGGTCCAAAATAATAAGACCAACTGTTATGGGTTGATAGACCAAAAACACATTTTTGTGAATGATGTAGGTGTTATATTAATAGCTTTCTTTGCAGTTAAAGAGGAATTTCCATTAAAAAAAGTATTAAGTAGGACTTGACCTTTGAATGAGGTTAATAAAAAAAAAAAGAATAAGCCAGTTTGTTAGGACAATCAATAATGAGAACATAATGACGCAACTTTGGAAAATACCTATCAATTGTTCTTGGAACAATTGACATTCTAGTTACCTCCATTAACCTTCAGCCTGAAAACTTATTTAAAGTCAAAATTACTTGTCCGCATTTTACTTTACATCTTGACTCTGCACTCAGGAGAAGTGACCCAGGACACCAAATAAGCAAATGACACGACACCGCGGGAATTTATAAAAGGTCAAATACATATAATTTCTGATGTAATGGTACACAATTAACTGGTTAAAGGGATGAATAATATTTCCCATTATAAAGTAGTTTTTTCAAGAAAGTATTATTTGATATTCGAAATAAGGGAGTTGCCGAGCGATGACGGATCTCCTGGTATAAAATACAAATGCATATGTCAGATCGTAATATGAAGGGGCGAGATAACCGATTAATTAAATGTAACATATTTGCCACCAAACTAACAAATTATAATAACTGAAATACTTAAGTATTTCCAAATTCTGAATTCTGAATACCGAATTCTGAATTCCGAATTATAGGCTTTCGTAAAAAAAGGATTTACATTTCTAAAGTCAGTCAGTATATATTCATCTTCAAAATCAACTGACTTTCAAAGTTGCAAACTATTTTTTTTTATTCGAATAACTAAATACCGAAGTTACTGTGAATTTACTTTCTGCATATGCGCATTTCGACAACTTATGTCTCATCAGTGCAGATAAAATCTAAACGTTTGGAAGACCATAACTCATAGATGTTTAAAAACTGATAGAGAACAAATTACCAAAGTGATCTAAATGTAAAGCCAAAATCAACTAAGGACAGGGCTTTGCATGAGGGAGATACTCCTTAGTTTTCAATAAAATTTACAAAATTTAAGACTGCTTTTTCTTAATTATATAAATTATGGTCAGCATTGGCAGCCATGTTTTTGTCGGATCTGAGCAATCTTTAAAATGGACTTAACATACATCATTTCAGTACAGTTAAGTTGAATTTATGTTCTGCGCTTGAAGCAATGTTTTTGACGGTTTAACCCGAAATGATAAATCTTTGTTAAGGACCATCCAAAATAGATTAGAAAAATCAGCTTCAAAAGTTTCAAAGGAGAATTAAAATGATGATTTTTCCCATACATTTCAATGCTAAATTAAATTCAGCAGTTGCAATAATGTTTTTATTCGATCGAAACAAGGGCAGTAGAATACCGAAGAAACAAGGGATTTGATAATAACAAAAATCAAAATCCAGACACATGGCAAAAACGAGAACGCATAAAATCAAAGACAAAAGGACATGAGACAGCCACAATGTACGGAAATAAAAAAGTATTCAGAATTTTAACACTCTGGAAGGGTCAGCGTGTCCTGTCTCACTAGCAACACCCGTCACACTATCAGTGAGGCATATATTGAAAGATATGCTTGGTAGCTGATTTACATATGTTTTGATTTGAACTGCACTGATATAAGACATAAGTTGTCGAAATACGCATATGCAGAAACTAAATTTACAGTAACTTCGATATATTTTTATCATTACCACTGGGGCGATGCTTCAGATTATGGACTGTCGGGTGCATGCCCGAAAACCGATTTTATGTTGAACCTCAAATATTTAACAAATTTCTGTTCACATCTAAGGAGTGTCTACCTCTTGCATAGCTCTGTTCTTAGCTGATTTCGGTTTAACTACTGTAAAAGGGGATATTTTCGCGTGGTTTAAATTTCGCGATTTTAATTCCCAAACGTATTCCCTAAATTTTATTTTCGCAATTCTCACTTACGTTTCGTAACATATGTAATGAAAACAAATTTAAGCGAGGGAGAAATTTTCGCCAATCGCGAAATTAGCGAAAATAATGCCCTAGCGAAAATTTCTCTTTTTACAGTATTATGATCCGATTGGTAATTTGTTCTCTATCAACTTTTACGCAAATCTTTGTATATGGGTTCCAAATGTTTTGATTTGATCTGCACTAAAGAGACATAAAATGTCGAAATGCGCATATGTAGAGACTAAATCAACAGCAACTTTGATATTTTGTTATTTATTAACAATTGACCGATCCCTCTGCTGGTGGACTGTTAGTCCCCGAGGGTATTCATCAACCTAATAGCCAGTAGCCTGGCCCGAAAACCAATTGGAAAAATCGCAATATCTAAATTTAACAAAATTCTGTATAAATCTGAAGAGTATCTCCCTCTCATAGCTCTATTCTTGGTTGATTTTGGCCTTACTATTTCGATCATATTGGTAATTTGTTCTATATCAGATTTTACACAAATCTAGGTATATGGGTTTCAAAATGTTTCGATTTGATATGCACTGAAGAGCCAGTTGAGAGTTATCGAAATGCGCATATGCAGAGACTAAATTAAAAGTAACTTCAGTATTTTGCTATTTATTAATGTCATTTTCTTACATTTATAATAAAAAAAATCCATGGTACTTGTTACGTCTCTGAAGAACGAAAATAGCAAGTTTTCTATAAACTTCCATATGCCATTCCTGTAAAGTTTTGCTGAATTTGTTTCAATGGTTTCAGGCAAGCTGGCACGAATGTGAAACAAAAACACTTACAACCAGACGAAATGTTGAACGGATGCCAAATGATGACATAGCTCCCACAGCCCCTCTTGACGGTCGGAAGAGTTAAAAAAAATGGCTTTTTTCAATTTTTGTTGAAACTGACAAAGATGTACGACTTAAATCAAAAAATTCATTATAAATGTTTCGTGATTATCTTATTCCTGGGTATAAACAACCCTTCTTTCTCTGCATACTGAGTATATGTATGTCAGGTGATTCGATACGTCAGATTAGTTCTAGCATTTTTTTTTTAGTTTTACCTTCGGACTAAACTTATTCTTTATACTATTTACCTTTAACCTAACAATGTACCATGTACATGTATCCTGCCTCACTCTTTATCCTATAAATGTAAATACGTCTATGTTATTTTTTATATAATTTTTCCCCAATGAAGAGACATGAACTGTACAGCTGTAAAGTAATTTCGTAGTTTAATTTTCTAACTAGAATGATGTCTGATACTGTATATCAGAAGGGACGCTCTCATGTACTTCAGTTTTATCATACTGCCAGGTATTTTTTTTTTTTGGTGCATTGCTCATCTATTTATCAATTTTAAGGTTCTCCTGATACATTTTTGTACTAACTGGAATCAGTTGATGCGCCCTTTTAGAAGCTCGGATTGAACCTTTTTTATTGTTTATATAGTATATTTGCTTGGCCAAAAATAGTAGGTAATAAATATATATTTTATTGCTATTTTAATAGATTACCCACACGTTTCCATAACTATTAAGATAAAATTTTAAATGATTATTTTATTTCCAACTTGTTATTCACCTATGATACAACTGAACAATTTAAACCCAGGTTATTATCAGTTCGACTTCCTTGTTGAACAGTGTAAATGTAATTGATTAAAAAGTCATGAAAAAGAGACCTACTTGCGTATGAAGAAAAAAAAATAAATTGAAAGGAGTGATGAATAAATTTATTTCGATACAAGGATATTTTGCAGCTCTTAATTTTCTTTTTCAAGGTAAGCGGAAAGATAATGATAAACATGTATTGCATGTTTAGATAGACAGAGTGATCTGACTTGTTCTTGTGGAAAATATTGGGTTTTTACTCTTCTTCCTTCTAGTGTTCTCGTTTTTGCCTTGTCTCTGGACTGTAATTTATGTAATCTCGTGCTTTGTTATTTCGGTATTCTAATACGGTTGCTTCGTCAAAGTCGAGATGTAAGTTTAAAAAAGATGTAGATCTAGCGGTTTCTGTTTTTTCCTTTATCTCTACCCTATATCTCTAATTCTGGAGGATATAATGAAAGGATCCATAAAGCAAAAGATTCGATGTAAATGGAAAGAACATCATCAATGTACAAATGTATCTATAAGTGAGATTGAAGAATTTAGCATCTTTAATTTTATGAGCTTTCACGAGTCCCTGAAAATATCTAGTCTTGAGTAGTATAAGAAAAAATCTGCGAGAAGAGGAGAACAATTCGTATACCAATCTTACTGTTGATAAAATACATTGTAGCAAAATATATTACCAATAATATTTCATGGTAAGGTAAAGAGTGTGGAAAAACCAAATATCTGAATGTGCATTTACTCCATATCCTTTCAATGTTAATTTAAGATTGGAGTTTGTCTCTCCTGCAGTGTGGATTCCATAAAGAGATTACCCGTGTGAGAGATGTATGCTCTCTATACATTTCAGTTATGGTGTACTTGTTCTTGAGAGAATATCTCATATTGATACACTATCATACTTTCAAGTTTTCGCATTTTATTTATTTTTTTTGTAATATCCAAATGTTATTCTGACAATTCTGTTTATTTTGCCAAGTTTTCTTGCAATTGACTCGATGAGTGCTTTGTGGTTGTGTATATGTTGAAATTGTCTTTTATATTGTTTTTGTCGGGCAACGGATGAAGGCCGTTGTAAGAACACTTTGCCAGTTAATTCCAGTTAGTTTGATGTTCACTGACAACGCCACATCCAAGAATAAAGGAGAAGATACATGGATGTGATGTTGCTCGACGTCCGACCAAACAGGTGATAGGGAGGGTCTTGAACTTACTATGAGGTATGAGCATAGCTTATTGTTTAAGGCCTCATGATGACTTCAAGATGATGAGCAACAATAAAAGTGTTATTCCATTACTGGATTAAATCATGTATTTTTAGAGACTATGTCTCATGTGCATTTTCTCCATATTTTTTCAATGCTAATTTTAAACGAGAAGAGTTTAAATAAAAAGAAATAATGTTTTATTAAAAATTATCACATGGAATTTTAAACATCAAACCCTTTATCAGCCCAAGTTCGATTTTTTCAGCTCGATAGCAGTCACTGCAATATTGGTATTTTGTTTATGACGATATGAAATGTTTGTCGTTTTTGGCTGTAATACATTTGCATGTGATAAAGCTTTCGAGAAGAGATGGCAAAGCATGTAATAAATACCGGAAGCAGGTGATAACGATTTCATATCAGCCTGCTCAGTTAATTACTGTTGAAACATTCTATAATTTCAGGTTTTATCAAGGGATTAAATTAATCCTTATTTAATTTCATTACGAAACATCAATAATGATTAAGAAATGATGAAGTTTATGTTTTATATTGATGTTTCAGTTCCAGGAGAACCATCACCATATGTTCAAATATATCCAAACGGAATCACCTGGGCAAATGCAACAAAGCGATGTGGAGTGAATGGGTTGGAGTATGATTATAATGCTCTTAAACATGATACTGACATTGAATTTGGGAAGGAATTTTGGATTGGCATTGCGATTTATCGAATTCGGACGCCATGGATTGAAATAATTGGTATATTGATTTGATTAGCATTTATGATGTTAGTTTTGTTAATTGTTGAAAATCATCGTGTAAAGCAAAAAAAAAAAAAGAGATACAGTATTAGGCCAAAAATCAGGCAGACCTCACATAGTTTGCATTTGATTCAGATTTAAACCTTCATCTAGAAAATGGGGTTTGTAACAAAATTACCGGACAGAATTGTCAAGAGCCAAAGTCCAAGAGTCAAGAAGACAATGCAGGTTGATTACCACCGGAGACAATTATCGACCGCAAGTGTCCTGACTTCATACTGGCATTTCAATAGCAATGGTAGGTTAAACCGGTTTTAGTGGGCTTCAAACCTCGACTATAAACTAAGCTGTATAACTTCAGTTTTCTAATAGTAAAATTCCGTCCTCTTTATAACCATATTCCAAAAGCGCTGGCATGTAAAGTTTACACCTCTCACCTTATTCGCCTTTCAATTGCCTTTGGTTAAAACAATTATGTCCGTGATGGAGCTCGATTGTTCAAAAATAGGCTGCTTAAAAAAAGTATTTTGCCAGATCTTTTTAAAAGTCATCACTGCAGAAGTTTTACGGTCGATTTCCTATATTGGATAAATGTTTCCCAAATGACTATGAATCTTTCCATTTAACAGCTTATATTATTTTAACTTTTTCTGCGACTGGATATGACTCTTTAATTACCGGAATTGACATATTCAATACGGTGGGTGTCTTAAAAACATAAGCTGCTTTCTCTACCTATGCACCTGTTCTTACCCATTATTTTAATAGAGTCCGTCTTGTTCAATTGTATATGAGTCCCCCTTTTTAGCTCACCTGGCTATGCCAGGGTGAGCTATTTCCATCACTTGGCGTCCGTCGTCCGTCCGTCGTTAGCTCACTTTCAAAAATCTTCTTCTCTTAAACCACTGGGTCAAATGGAACCAAACTTTCATCACTAGGGTATCTAGTTTCAAATTGTTATTTTGTATGTCTTAGGTAAAACAACATGGCTGCCGATACTAAAAATAGAAGATAGGGGTGAATTACAGTTTTTGGTAAATAACTCAAAAACCGTTACAGATATCAAAAATCTGCCACGGAGTAAAATGATCATCATGAGAAGATCTACCCATGCTAAAATTTTGAAGAAAATCTGATGACCCGTCTCAGAGTTATTGCCCCTTTTCCGTAAAATTTTCAAAATTTTGTTGTTTTTTTTATTTAAAAAAAAAAAAAAACTATAACAGATAGAGGTTAAGTTTAAAATGCAAAAATGTTCAGCATGTTAAGATCTACCCACATGGATATTTTGAAGAAAATCCAAGTAGCTATATATGAGTTGTGGCCCTTTATTGGTCAAATTTTTCGTGATGTTGTACTTTTTGTCCTATATTTCAAAAACGCTTTGAGATAGAGGTCAAGTTTAAATTGCAAAAATGTTCAGCATGTTAAGGACTATATTTTATTGAACACATTCAAGTTTTCCGACTGCTTTCAAGATGGCCGCCAGCGGGAACTTAGTTTACCATTTGACCCAATGGGAAAATTCATACAAAGAACTTCTTCTTGAGAACCACTGAATGGGTTTGAACCAAACTTGGCATGAGTAATGCTTATGAGGTGCTGACCAGGCCGGTGTTGTTACTTTGGTGCCGATCCATCATCCAACATTGCCGCCAGCGGGGATCCTAATTTTAACAATGATGCTTACAAAGAACTTCTACCTTAGAACCACTGAAAGGGTTTGAACCAAACTTGGCATGAATGATGTTCCAAGTGTTATTACTTTGGTGCCAATCTGTCATCTTACATGACCGACAGCATTGGACCCTATGGGAAATGCACACACAGATCTTCTAGAGAACTGATGAATGGATTTAAATCAAACATGACATGAATGATGCCTGTCAGGTGCTGACCAAGTGTCACCAGCTGTGAACTTAATTTAACAAAATATCTTCTTCTAGCGAACTGCTTAATAGATTTAATCCAAACTTTGCTTATGAGGAGCTGACCAAGTGTTGCTACTTCAGTCCTGATCCATCATCCAACATGGCTGCCAGCAATGAATTGGACCCTAAGGGGAAATGCATACAAAGATATCACGGAAAACCATTGAATAGATTCAATTTTAAAAATTGCATATATGAAACTTGTGAGATTTTGACCAAGCTTGTTACTTTGGTGCTGATGCGTCTTCCGACATGGCCACCAGTAGCAAACTTAGTTTAACATTGGACCCAGTGGGAAATGCATAAAAAGATCTTCTCCTCTGAAAATGCTTGAACAATTTAAGTAGAATTTTGATATGATAGTCCTTATGTGACCCTCTTCAAAGTTTTATGTTAGATAGCTGCCAGCAGGGAACGTAGATTAACAAGGAAACTGCATTCAGAAATCTTCTCTGAAACTGCTTTAACAATTTTAATTAAATTTTATAAAAAGTTTCTGATTTTTATGTACATACACCACCAAAGATGGACCATCAATTGGGAATTATAGTGCTGCAGGACCCAGGTTAGCGATACAGGCCCTTGAGAGCCTCTTGTTCTTTTTCTATGAGGTACGTGTGTGATGTCTTTGTTTCTTTTTTCCATGTTGTCATTATCTTTGGACATTGTTTACTGACGTTTCAGTTCTCACTTACTTTATTCAATAAATAAACTATAGCCATCGTCTTCTATTGTCATTTTGGTATGGGTTTGGGTTGGTTTTTTCAAATATGTCATATTGAGCGTCATCGAGGGAAAATATGCAAAGGCAACAACATCCCAAACTAAAATTGTATTGATTATTTGGTTCACAAATATATCATCAAAACTGAAGTAAACAAGTCTGTTTTGCGAATATCCCAAATGTACTAAATTCTAATTTTGACACAAGCAATACAATAATCCTTAAATTAAAATTTTGTGTCTACAGATGCATTAATGGCCTCAAACACAAATATGTTAAATTTGGGTAATATATGTTAAATAGAACTTCGATGGCTCGAACTGCAATAACTCGAACACCATGGATGCCTCAAACCTTTTTTGTGGTCCCTTGGTTATAATTTCAACAAAGTCCGACCTTGATATCTGGAACACCCCTTTGACTCGAACTGTTTTTATCAGTCCCTTGGGTGTTCGACACATCGAAGTTCGACTGTAATTGTATGGATAACAGAAATTCGATTGTTTGATTTAAAAGAATCGGATTTTTTTCATAAAAAAATATTTTCCAATGTTTGATATAAAAAAACGAAAAATAAGGGGGAGGGGGGGTCGACTTCTTGACATCAAGCAATGAATTTCTGATATCAGAATAGTTTTCCTATTTTTTAATATTAGGATCTATTTTTTTAATATCATATTTTTGAAATCAAGATTTTTTTCATATGACAAAATCGAATGTCTGTTATCAAAATATAGTAGTGATTTTCTTATATCAGTAATTTCAAGTCAATTTTGATATCAGAAATTATATTTATTAATATCAGAAAATATACAGAATAAATGGAAAAAACGGCGTATCATACCAACAAGAGTTTTATGGTATAGGATTTCAGAAGGCCCACACTGTTAATACCTTAATTTTGAGTTGATCTTGTTCATCTCCGTTTTGTTTTAATCTTGGTTTGACATGTTGTCAGTAGTTAATATGGCAAAAAGCCGTAGGTTTTCAAAAATCGTTTTTTGAAAACCTACGGCTTTTTGCCATATTAACTACTATCTACGGGACTAACGAAAATAAGCAATTGTTATTCACTACAGTTGAGACGGGTAAAACGGGCTAGATTCTTAGTTCACTCACATTTTTTACGTTGCTTGCATGACACGAGTTATACATAACACTGACGTGTATCTCTGGTTCTACACTTTTGTTTCCTATATGTTTCTAGTAAGTCTGATAACTCATCACCAGTTACTCTCTCTATAACAAATATATTGTTAAAAGGATAATATAAATATACNAAGTCGTCAAGAGTAGAACAAACGCGTGCGAATCGTACCTGTTGAGAAATATAAACTCCGTAGGATGGGGCTAGAGGAACGTCGCCGTCAAGAAAAGGGAAATTAGTAATACTGAAATCAAAATCATCCCTTTTATCGTAAATTTTAGTTTTTATTTTACCAGAGTCAACGATGATAGTTAGATCCAGAAAAGGGCAATTCTTAGAATCATTATTAGCTTTATTAAGTTTCAGTTGTTGTGGGTAAATGATGTCGACATAATCTAAAAACTGGGGATTGTCAATAGTAAGGATATCGTCAATATACCTGCTGTTATCGTTGAAAAGTGAAATAAGTTGATCACTGTTTTACATATTTTGGACTCAATATGTTGCTAAAACTTCATTAAACATTATTACATAGGCAATTAAGAGATATGTATCCATATTGTTACGATCCTTACATTGAATAACAAAATACCGAAATTACTGTGAACTTTATTTCGGCATATGCGCATTTCGACAACTTATGTCTTTTCAGTGCTCGGGGGGGGGGAGTCACTTCCACTATATGATGAGGTAGGGATGAACCGCTGGAATGGGTACCTTTTTCTTGCCTCAGATTATATGATAAGGGTAGTAAATTGTGACGAAAATATGTGATAAGGAAGGGAATTTCATATGAGATTATGTGATAAGGTCAATATGTTGTATCTAAATCAAATACTTATTAGCAATTTGACATATCTACATTAATAAAGTATTAAACTGTGTGTAATTTTCTACTTTTTGATTGAAAATAAAAAATTTACAGTATTCACCCCAATAAATGACAAGGTATTTGTCTGCATTATATATAATTAGGTTTAATTTCTGCTAAAAATATGTGATAAGGTAGATATTTTTGAGATTCTTAATATATGATAAGAGTGGGGGTCCTGATGTGCCAGAGGCTCACCCCTACCAAAAAATCAT
>MJUU01066363.1:4810-24232 GCA_002080025.1 Modiolus philippinarum | reverse complement strand
CTTTACTATGTAATTTAGAGACTGCCTTATGTACATTTACTCCATATCATTTCATTGTTAATTTTAGAATGCAGTCTGTGTCTCCTGCAGTGTGGGAGACGTTAAAAGATCCCCTAGCGAGGGATTTATGCTTTCTGTAGAAAGCAAATTATAGTGGACTTTCAGATTTTAGTGTGCTATTTTTTTGTAATTTTCAAATGTGATTCTGACCATCTCATCATCATCTGCGCATATGCAGAAAATAAATTCACAGTAACTTCGGTATTTAGTTATTTATCATACCAAGTTTTCTTCCAATTGACTCGATAAATTCAATGTGTTTATGTGGTGTGATTATTCGCTCTAAGCTGTGTTGCCAGGGAGCAAAAAACAGCGGTTGTGAGAACACTTTGCCAATTTTTTGCTTGTTGAGTATTTCGGATTCATGATCCATAACATGGATTTAGTGTTGTTCTACAAAAAAGCAATGAATTACTCACAAACCGGTGACAGAGGTCGTCTTGAACTACTATGAGGTATGAACAAAGCCAAATGTTGAAAGCCTCATGATGACTTCAAGATGAAGAACAGTAATAAAACCGTTGTTCCATTGCTAGATTTTAACCATGTATTTGTAGAGATTGTGTCTCAAGTACTTTTACTTCATATAGTTTCATGGCTAAAAACAGCTGTATTCTATTCCCTTATCTTGTTCAATAAAAGAAAAACATAGTTATAATGCCATGTACTAATAATGTAGCTATTTCGAATAATTTAGTATGCAAAATTGTGAGCACACTTTCAATCCGACGTGACTATCTAATTCAGTTGTCGTAATCAATACTTACTATAGACCTTCATGTGGCCAGGTTCTTTTTAATAAAGTTAGACAATATTTAAAAAAAAAAAAAAAAACAAAAAAAACAAAAAAAAACAAAAAACAAAAAAAACATTTCTCTCCAAAAATTGTGATTTTTTTTTCAGACAGTTTCCATTATCAAATATCCGTATTCAATAATTAAATGTTTTGCAAATTCAATTTTCTTAATATTTTGTGTAGCTTTTATTATTTTGAGCAACTCGGTAAATGAAAACATGTCAAAGCTTATCTACACATTTCATAGAAATATATACAAAAGTACTAACTCAATTTAATCACCTTTTGATCAACGACATGCTCTACTTTCTGAAATTAAAATTACTTTATTTACGTAGGTTATTGGTATGAAATTTGATGTTTGTTCCTAATTCTACTTTCATTTAATAATCAAACCTCGGGGCAAAGTGCTATCGGAGAAAAACATTTTGAAGATACGTGTTATTTTTGTTCAAATAAACTTTTAAATATTACAGACTAACTGAGAATTGTTTGCTCTGCCGTTATGTTCATTTGGGGGAGGTGGATTTTTGGAGTTGGTTTTCTTTGACTATTTTTTAATAATTTAATTTTCAAGGATAACCTCTTCCCTATTCAATTACTGACCGACCGAACACGTAGTTACTGGTGACCTATTTATCGAAGACGACATAAATTAACAAGGTAACCTTTTAAAACTCCTAAATTCCGTGAATCTCTCAGCACATTAACTCGAAGTACAACTTCAAGATTTTGATGAATGCAGTTGACGACTATGTAAGGAATTGGACAAAGAGGGAGAAAAAGATATTGAGATGCTGTCCGATTAGATCAGGTTTATAAAACCATTTATTGTGAATCGTATTCGCCGATTGAAACAACGGCAGTAGAATACCGAACAAACAAGGGAAGCGAAATCCGAAGACATGGCAAAAACGGCAACCGAGAAAAACAAAGACAAAACAAGGACGTGAGACAGCTACAATCACGGAAATAAAAAGACGACATTAAAAACTAAGGCACTCAAAGTGTGAAGTCCCATGAAAACCAGGAGTGACATCAGGTGCTCCGGAAGGGTAAGCATGTCCTGCTCCACTAGCAACACCCGTCACACGATCAGTGAGGTATATATTGTTTTGAAAGTCTGATTTGAGGCTGATTGGAATTGCCATTTTCTAACCCTCAGACAAAACCAATAAAAATTCATGGTACGTGTTACTTCTCTAACCCTCAAACAGTACCAAGGTAAAAATTTGAAAAGCTGTTGTAAGTCTCTTGAGTATTCAAACATTAACCAGGACAAACCAGTAGCACGAACATCACCAACGAAGACAAAACTAAAATTCTAAAGTATGATATACAAGACAACACAAAAAACAAAAACCACTGGCAGTGTGAACTCACATTAAAACCGGGAGTGACATCAGGTGCTCCAGAAGTGTAAGCATGTCCTGCTTTCCTAGCAGCACTCGTCACACTATCAGTGAGTCAATCCAGGGTTGAGTCAAAACCGGTTATGTCAAATCCTTGAAGACGTGAAATCTAGCTGAAAATGTCCGTTTTCATTTTGGACACAAACACGTCATATCTGTCATGCTATCATGGTGACGGCCATACAATTTCTGAAGGGATGAAAGCAATAAAGGCTGAACAAATCCCTGTCTAAGTAACTTTCGGGACAGTGCTTTTGCTCTATTAGAAATATCGCTGTATAAACTACATGCGCAACAGTAACGAATCAACTGTGAAATGTACACTCCGTAGGCTGGAGAGGTAGGTATATTGCTGCTCAGAAAGGGAAAATGCACCATTGGGAAGTTAAGATCATCATGATTGTCATATAGCTTAGATTTCAAGCGTCCATCTTCATCAATGTATATAAACAGATCTTAGTACGAAGCTGAAGTAGGTGTGTCAATAGTCTCTTTAATTTCAAGCTCATTGGGGTAGATCTGGTGTAAATATTCCTTGAAAGAAAGTACATCGTCTATGTAGCGGAAGCTGAAATTAAAGGACTGGGCTAAATGTTTTTGTTTTTTCTGTGTTAGCCCTTGTAAAAACTTGGCTTCATACGAGAAAAGAAAAGATCAGCTAAAAGCGGCGCGCAGTTAGTTCCCATGGGAATCCCGATTGTCTGTTGAAAAACGTGACCTCCAAATTCGACAAACATATTATCTATTAAAAATAGTTCATAAGGAAACTCTACATAAACCTCACATAATATCGAGTGACGATGTCATTAGAAATTATTGTCATTTGGCGTCAATGCTGATAATGAAAACAATCATCTCCCTTACATGAACAAAGGACCTTTACAACATAAGAAACACGTTTTTAGTTGTAGTGGAAGACTTATCTTGTTAAGATACACACTGAGTCAAATAAGAATTATACTGAGAATAACGCAATCAAAAAGATTTTTTGATCGGCAATATATTTGTCGAATTCTAAGGCCTCGTTTTTTTTAAAAAAACAACAGGGATCCCAATAGGGACTAATTGTGCCCACTCTAAGCTGACGCTTTCCTCTTCCCAACACTATGAAAACAAATTATTCAGTCCAGTCCTCTGATATCAGCTTCCACTATAAGTCTCTCTTTATAATCAAAATTTAAAGAAATATTTTCATCAGATCTATACCAATGAGCTTGAAAGCTGATACACCTACTTGAGCTTCATACTCAGATCTTTTGTCGTACATTGACCAAAATGAACTCAATGTATAAATCAAGTTTATCTAGTATTGGGAACAAAAAACATTTTTGCGGATTTTAGTATACGCCCGTCATAAGTTTCTTACTATAATGTAGTTGTTCCAGTTAATGACCCGCGTTGTTATGAACACACCTTTGTTGTTTTATGAAGGAAAATGCAAGTGTTAGCATTGAAAATGCAAGAAGTTTATCTTGACTTAATTTTCAGCTAATTCGGGACCCTTTAACAAATAAAAACGTTGATAATAAATTTTATCACCACATGTATAGGCTATGACGAAACCACAATCTTTGTATGATCTTGCGTAAAAATATAATAAAACAATTTATTTACAATTTTCAATGCGAAATAAACTTACATTTAATGGTAGCAAAAACATTCCCATTAATTATCTTTTCCATTTGAAAACATCCGTCTGTTAAATGGTAAACAACAAACGAGAGGAACTGTGTATTGACATGTACAACACATAAACGAAAGAAGAAACGTGAGGTGACAAAAGCCTTTTTTTTCTTCTGGCAAAACTCATAAGTTCAACATTTTATTGTTTCACGTTTGTAAATAGCAAGTGGTCTTTTTTTTAATTTGTGTATCAATGATGTCCAAAATGAAACGAACATGCTTCCTTTGAAACAAATTCCGATGAAAAGACTAAATGACACTTCTTTCAGATTGATAATTTTTTACACCATATATGAAATAAAGAAGAGAAAAACTTGTCAATTGTTGAAGTATATGAAATATAGTTTATGATATGGCATTTTTCATATCATATCCCTGTCATCCTTCGACCGATGTTAGTTCTCTTTCCTTCATCAATTCGGGCTAAAATGGATTTGTCAGGATTATATGGGATATGATATGAAAAAATGTCAAATAATAATCTTTAGAACTTTTTTACTATTCCAAATGTCAGTTTGCTGTAACACAAAAGTTTCATGTAGAATCTTTCATAACTAAGGTAATATGATTTAAAACCTCCACTATCAAATATTCCACTACAGTCTTTCAATGCATTGCTTCATTAACTATATTTTTGAACTTTCATTGATGATTAGAAAATGGTGGTCTATTTTTTGAAATTTTCATACACATTTTCTTACACAATTTTCCTGATTCTCTCAAAGACCGGTTATTTTTTTTTGGAATTCTACTTAGTAAACACATCTTCATAAAGGCCAAATTAAAAAGGCAGTGGAGTGACAGGCAACCGTTGCAGATATTGATATGATATTTTGTATGTGAGCCTACCTTAATGAGTTATAGATCAAGTATAATATTGGTTCTGGTCCCACTGATTTTTGAAGGAGCTACATTATGTATGTACTTTGAACTAAGAAAACAAATTTTACTATTTTTGCTAGTGTAATAAAACCTTGTTCTACAGGTAGGGGACTTAGTATTGCCTTGCAATACGATCCACACTTCTTTTTAAAGTTTTATTCAGGCCTCTGGATAGATAGAATTTAAATTTAGTATTTACCCTCTATAAGATTAGTTAACATAGTTAAGAACATCTTCCATTAACATACATACACAACACATTGAAAAATAACATTCATTTGATGGCTGCAGACATTCTTTATTATTATGCACCACATACAGTGACTTTGTGGAAAGAGCAAAAGCACTGTCACAAAAACTGTTGAGTCAGGGATATGTTCAGCCTGTGTTTCTTTCGTCCCTTCAGAAATTCTATGGCTGTCACCACGACATCATAGATGGATATGAAATGTCAGTGCCACAAATAAAAACTGACATTTTCAGCTAGATTCGCGTCTTCCCGGATTTGACATTACCGGTTTTGACTTTACCCTGGATTAACCCACTGACAGTGTGACGAGTGCTGTGCACAGAGCAGGACATGCTTATACTTCCGGAGCACCTGATGTCACTCTTGTTTATTGAGAGTTCACACTGTTAGTGCTTTAGTTTTTTGTGTTGTATATGTAATGTTCGTGTGTTTTGTGGGCATGTGGTGTCTTTGGTCTTCCGTCTTTTGGTGTTTTTGCTTTTGCCTTGTCTCTGGACTTTGATTTGTGCAATCTTGTGCTTTGTTCCTTCGGTATTCTACTGCCGTTCTTCCGTAGAATAACAGCCGATGGAAATTGCTATTTTCCATGTTTGTCATACATCATAACAGGACATGAGCAACATTATCACTTTATAAGAACTCAGATTTGTCAATATATGAGAACACACAATAACAATGTAAAAAGTGTTCTTCCTGCAGAATTTAATGAAAATGTAACTAACTATTTAATAACATCAAGAATGGAACAAGACAATATATATGAGCCTCTGAAGTAGAAATATCTGTGTCAGCAATGTTTTTACAATCAAATGTATATTTATACGCAAAACACGGTGTTCAATGGACTTGGTCAAAATATGGATGAAGGTTAGAAACAACAGATCACGGATTTTATATATATCATAAACATGCAGATCATTTTGATGTCGTTGTTGCAGTAGAAAACTCAGCAGTTCCAGATCAAGTGATCAACAATAAAGAATACTATAGTTTAAATAAAATCCAGACTGATCATGAACATCAATCAAAAATTAAGGATACAGTGTGAAAGAGGAAATTGTATGCATCCAGTGATAATTACAGAAGTCAACAATGTTCATTATCTTCAAAAAGGTATAAAACTGATGAATAAATACCGAGATACAAAGAAAGCTAAATTCCAAGAAAGATACACCAAGGATACAGTCTTTTAACAAGAGCAGCAAAATGTTTCAAAACAACATCAACAGAAAAAATATTCATCAAATTCAAACTAAAGAAAAAGAAAGAAACTATTCTCAAAGCAACAGCAAAGTGTTAATTATCGATGTGATGAAGTATACAAGGATAGAAAACAGAACTCAACAAATTTAAGACAAAGAAGCAGATATGCATCAGATCCTACAGAGCAAATAAAAAACGACTAATTGGACATCACAACAATATCGACTGACAAAAAGACTTTCGATTACCATGAAGTACTCAAACAATGCAGTTTTGAGAGACAGGCTTAGACAATATTCAGTTAAAAAATACTCATAGAAGAAGAGTCATTGAGTATTCAAAATTAAGATATCGCACTGTTGCTTCTTTCAGACTCTTCGTAAAAGCATCATCAATAAAGAAATATGCTTCATATTCGCAATTTCGGAAGAAGTTAAAAAAGTAAGTAAAAACAGATACCACAAGAACAAAAAGGTACAGGAATCAAAAAAGACAAGAGTTCAGCTTTCAAGACAATCTACAGTCAAATCAATACACAATTTTAAAAAGGAAATTAACAATACACCAAAAATATCTGCACAGTTTGTATTTGCATTCTCTTCAGAAAACAGGTGACGTTATGTCAAAGGAAAAATTACTATATCAATTGATCATCAAATGAAATGGCAAAAGAATGTCTTTCCGGAAAATATGTTCATGACTGTAAAGAGAAGAGATGTAATATAAATTGCTTATTGTTAAATACCGATAGCGACAAAGAATGGATATGCCACAATTGTGACAGGTATCTAAAGCAGGGAAACATGCCACCTCAAGCACAACAAAATAGTCTTTTCTTACCAGAAATATCAGACGTACTACCCAAGTTAAATGTCCTTGAAAGACAATTGATAGCTCTTAGAATTCCTTTTATGAAGCTTCTTTCACTACCCAGAGGAGGACAGAAGGCTGTCAAGGGACCAGTCGTCAATGTTCCCTCCGACTTTAACACTATTACAACAACATTGCCAAGAAACATGACTGATGCTCAACTCATAAAAGTCAAACTTAAACGTAAACTAGAATATAAAGGACACTACAACTATCAATGGATCAATCCAACACATGTTTTAGAAGCTCTTCAATACTTGTTAAAAGACAATAAATGGTATGAAAATATAACTTTGGACAAATCATGGATAGATATTATCAATCAAACCGGTTTAGTTCAGATACAGGAGAAACAGACAGCGATAATGATGAAGAATCAAACTCAAAAAGAACTGAATGTTGCTGAAACACTTCCAGTTGAATCCTAATTCCAACCAATAGACATTGGCCAAGATATATTAGATACCAACAAAATACTTTGTCTAGCACCAGCAGAAAAACAAAAACCTCAAAATATTTTCCAAGAAGATGGTTCTGATGCCATGGCATTTCCTGTTACTTTACCTGATGGCCATTTTGGATTATTTGATAGTAGAAAAATTAAATTGACACCACCCAAATATTTCAATGTTAGACTTTTTGCAGCTGATACCCGTTTTGCAAATAACAAAGAATTTATATTTTTTGCGCAGTATGTGACAGAACTGTACATCTTCAAACATATCTTTGGCTTTAAGAAAAGGAAAACAGACAACAGATGATGGGAAAAATGTATGCTTCTGAACGCAGACAACTTTTAATGAAATTTTAAAATCTGATATTGGATACAAATTCCTGCAACCTATACGTGGCACTCCACCATACTGGCAGCGTACAATGAAAGAACTCTACGCAATGACAAGACAACTGGGCATACCAACATTTTTTGTCACGTTTTCAGCAGCTGAAATGAGATGGGATGAAGTAATAAAATCCCTTCTTTATATAAACAATGATAACAGACCAGTTTCGGAAATTGAATTGACAGAAAGATACACTTTAGTAACAGAAAATCCAGTCCTAACTGCCAGAATGTTTGATCACAGAGTTAAAGCATTATTCTCTAATCTCATCATGTTTGTTTGTTTGTTTGTGTGTTTGCATATACATGTAAATATGGGTTACACTGCTTAGCTTTACTATCAAATTTTTAGCCACAAGAGCTACGAAATTGCTTGGGTCTATAGCTATAACACAAGAAGAAATCCACCAGGTTAAATGACACACTATTCAGGACACTCTTTAAACTCATAAAAATTGTTGCATTGGAATGATTAATGCAAACGCAGGAATATTTGATAACTTACAAAAACTTCATCTTAAAATAATGGCAATAAATACAAAAAATGTATGTAACCAAACAGCTGGGATCTTATTTCAGACAATGCATAGTTCAACTAATTCCTGACAGCGGAGGTTTACTCCGATTCATATCAATATTGTTAACAAATGAGATATGATTTTAGCGTGGGTTAGTCAAAACAGGGAACTGTATAACTACATATCATTTGTCAAATGTAACATTATCATACAACAGTTATTATTACCCCCAGGGCTTCTGATTTTGTTGGTCTTAAACAAGTTGTTAAGCAAATCACATCTGCAGTATTTCATACCAATGAGCCGGTAAACTTCATGATCTAAATTTTGAATTAATTAATATGGTTTGTCTGGCTTATAATCGGTAAAATTACATAACAAACAACTTAAATGATTGATTTGCTCACGACTTATGTAGGTGTAAAAAAATTAAAATAATATTTTGTAAATAGAAAATTTTTGAAGGCATTCATTGCTTTTTAAGAACTTTGTCCGCTTTAAGATCACTGGTTTGACTTTGCTTGACAAGACTAATTTTAAAAAATTTCCTAATAAGTTATAGATATTTAAGGGCTTTATATAATGAACTTTGAAACCCAAGAGCTGATTTAAGTGACAATTAAAAAAAAATTATCAGTTTTTTACAGAATGTTACTGATAGTTTTAAATGATAACTTTTCACCGATTTTTAAAAGTAATTCTGAAGATATTTAAACTTTCCAAAATCAACACCCTCTACCCAAAGGCAATCAGTAAAAGCATTCATATCGTAGCACTTTTTTGAAAGCAAAATGCTTTGATCGATTTCATACTTTTTGAAAATTCGACTTCAAACAAATTAGCAATTTAAAATCAAGCTGTGGAACCGTAGCTATAATGGTCTTGCTGATTTTTCGATAGTTGCGGACCGTAAAGCTACGAGTTTTCCCCTATACTTGCGACTCTTGCGACACGAATTGTGTCGCCTATTTCTGGGAGTATTTTGTTTCTTGAAATGATTTCTACAACCTTCCATATTTGTTTAACAATAAATATTAATTTCCTTCTCAAAACAACGTCATCCTTTGGGTCATACCGCCTTCGGCCTAAAGCAAACATTTTATCAATCTCTGACTTGAATAATAACTTCTGCAAAACTTTTTCAATCCAAATAATTAATTCTTATGCATTTAAGTAATATTCTCTGTGAATTTTGAGATATTCGTTCCGGACATGATGTTGCATTAATTTCAGACTCTGGCAATGTCACATGACTTCAATATTCAAAATTGCCACAAAAGTAGGCAGGATTACATTTCTTTTCTGACAATTTCCTTTATAAATAGAAATATATGACTCACCTAGCATAATTAAATGTTGTAAATGTAAGACAAATGTTGGAAGAAGCGAAATAAACACACTTTGGTACGTGTTCTCTGTGTCCGGGTGTAAAACAAAACAACTCCCATAAACGTTCGAATCAATTCAAGTGGCAAGAGTTGCAAGTTTTATACAGGGGAAATCCGTAGCTCTATGGTCCGCCAAATCAGAAAAAAATAAAATGACCTATACAGCTACGGTTCCGCAGCTAGTTAACATCCAAATAATTATCACAGCTGCTTTTTATATCTGATTGAATTTGATTTTTTAAACTTGGTTTCTTTCCATTTTACTCAAAATTACCCAATCTTTTTTCAGAAGTTCTTTTAGAAACTCAAAAGACCAGTCTAAATACTAGCATATTGTTGATTTTTTTTTCTGATTATTTATGTTTAAGTCTTGCTCTTCAAGGAATTTTGCACATGCTTCAATACAAAAATATCTGATATAGGAGCTATCCGGGTGCTTTTAATTATGTCGGTTCTATTTTGCTCTTGGAGCTACGAAGTATCCGAGTACTTTGATTAATAAAATAAATGTCGTCTTTGTAAAAGGGACGCCGCCTGTCTTTGGAAAAGCTGTGTGACATGAAATTCTTAAGACAAACAAAGCAAAAAAATGCAAGACTATAACATAACTGAGAATAATATTGAAATAATACACAAACTATTTACATAATACACATGTAAAAAGCTGAATTAAGATCTTACCGTCAGACGTAGAAAGCACCTTAAGAAAAATGGTAGGACTTGTTCCTCTTCCTTGACTATTTACCACATGATAATTATATTCACCGGCATCTTCTGCATTTAGATTGTTTATTGTCAAACTGGGAGTCTCTTTTGTACCTTCCTTAAACTTATTGGAAATATTGATGTTTTTATCATTTTTTGTCCAATAAGCATCAAGAACACTTGTTCCTTGAAGGAACTTACTGTGTAAAGTTACTTCCTCATTTGTGTAAGCACTGTAGAAAAACCGTGTTCCACCAACGACAGGTACGTCAAGAACTGGAAAAGCAAATCAAATATGGCTAAACAATTTAGATATAGACTATAATGTGAAATTCCTTTTTTTTCCTTTCTATGCATTTATTATGATGTAGGCCTTTAGATGTTGCATTGATGCGCTCCTTTAACTTTTATCTTACTTGTACCTGTAGAGTCTACTATAACAACGAGGCGGAATAAAATAAGCACAAATAAGGATATTGAAATCCATATATCTATTGAGAATTTCAAGTCATTGTATGACACTTTTACTGCCTCAATCCCTTTCTTGTATCATGTATTTAATGTTTTGCTAGAATTAACCACAGGATGTTTCTACCAATAATCCTGCTTTGATAATCAGAAAGTCTGAGCTATACCTGAGTCAAGTAAAATAATAAAACATGTATATATCGATCTTATGTATGGCTTGTCACATATTGCAATTTCTTTTGTCTCCTGAGAACCTTATTGTGCCAAAAAGGGCACACCCGGACAATGAGAATGATTTAACATTAGAAGTATATTCGTAGCACATATTTTCGTATATTTCGGGTTTCAGTAAAGCAAATTAATAGGAGCTCATTATTTTCGACGCGAATCGTCATCATGGGAGTTTTTTTTTTGGTCATTTTCTTTCACCGACTACTTAACATAATGACAATAATTCTGACATATTCGGTTATATAAATTTGTAACATTGGCTAACATAATTGGTTTTGCAAAACATGTAAAATTTTTCACGAATAAAAAGAAATCGGGTAATTTCAAACATCCGGTTTCAATTATCGGTTTCAATGCAAAAGTGGAATGAATAAACAAATAGATATGGAAGGCCATTTCGGCAACTAAGAAAAAAATCAAATTTTTATGTTGAAATTGTATATAAATTCTAGTTAATAATTTGAAAAAAAAATGTTCAAGATGATAACTTGAAAAGTCAAAATAAAAAGTTGAAAATTCACGATAAAAGCATTTGCTGATTTTGGCTTTCATATTTAGATCTTATTTGTTATTTGTACTCTATCGGATTTTACACGTATTTCGGTTTAAGGACTTCCAACTGTTTTTTTGTAGTAGTCAGTACTTCGATCGGTGCTGGCCCGAAAACCGATTTATTTTGGAAACTTACATTATCTAAATTTTAGAAAATTTTGTTTGAAACGAAGGAGTATCTCCCTTTTGCATAGCTCCTTCCTTTGCTGATTTTGGCTTTCATATTTAGATCTTATTGGTTATTTGCACTCTATCAGTTTTTACACGTATTTCGGTTAATGAACTCCCAACTGTTATAATTTTATCTTCACTGAAGAGACATAAGTTGTCGAAATGCGCATATGCAGAAACAAAATTTACGGTAACTTCGGTATTTTGTTATTAAAATTTCAACATCAAAAATTAAAACGTTCAGATGTCTTTACAATTGATTAGTATCTTTAATTTTAAATGTAATATCTAGGAAGCTGCAACTTTTCTCTTTCATATTTAAAGTTTTATTTTGATTTTATTAAGTTTTTATCTTGAACATGTTGAATGTGCAACATAGAAATTTTTGAAAAGAAAATAAAATTTGAAAGGCCGATACTAGGTTTCGTTGATCGTGGAAACTGTTTAATACATTCTGCATACACTTATTCATATAGTGCTTTTATGTAAATACACCATTCACGAAATTGCAACATAGCAGATGTTCACCATTTACTTCGATATGACTGATTACGGTTGTAACTTCTGCCCTTTTTAAACCCTTTCCAAATCGTTGATTCTGCTTTAGGACAATAAGTTTTCAACGATTTAGGGATAACCACAATTGAGATAAATGACTAGTTATTTGTCAATTATATTTTACGGTTTTAATGACGGCTCATTTTACATTGAAATTATACATTCAAAGCATTAGAGCTGCTATCAAAAGGTTGATGCAGCTGATCGATTTATAATTGAAAATTAACAATTGTTATCATTTACAATCATTCTGTACTGCTTTAATTTTTCAGAACAAAAACTGTATTTATCATGGTTTTCTATGGTACCGCCGTTTTTAATGTTTGGGGTCCGTTTTATTTAACAGGTTTAGAGAATTAATTAATGAATGTTTCATTTAACAACATTTTATGAATATCTTTTTCTTGCATGATTTATTTGTTTGTTCCTATTATCAAATATGTACACCTCCTCTTTGAAAGAGATAAAGACGTCTACAAATGGATTTTTATGATATTGCGGTACATGCAAATTTCATTTAAAGGGCACGAATTTTGACAAATCAATTTATAGTTTCTTATATGTAGTGACATATATCTGACGAACAGACTTTATGAAAACATTCTGATATTCTTCCGTAAATGGTGGTTTACAGTTTGAGATGACCAAAGATCGATGCATGCGACCTCATCTTACACGGGAAAATGGCCAACCATAAGTGTTCATTTTTGTGATAAAACAATCATATAATCTAAACGTCATAAAACACCTGACGTCACAATGTAAAGTACACTAAAATGGCGACGACGTTGTTCATACGGTATAGGTTTGCAGGCGTTTCTTTTGTATTTTACGGAAGAAATAGGAGCTTGCATTCGGTCAACGTTAAAGATCCGGATACCTTTCATTCGTGTAAGAAATAATACGAGAAAAGACGAAAATTCTTGCACCCGTGAAAGATATCCCGATCTTTAATCTGACCTTACGCAAGATCCTATAGACGAGTTTCCATTTGGTGAATTGTCTTATAAGAAGCAGGAGATGCTTACTCTACCGGTACACCTGATATCACTCATGATTTTTTTATTGGGTCCGTGTTGTTCATCTGTATGTGTGTCTTCTTTTTTTTTTGTCCCTTACTCAAGTGGTGTCCTTGTTTCTTGGTGTGTCTGATTTTGCCATTGTTCATGGATTGTTCGTTCTTTTGATTGACGGTTCGGTTCTCACTTACTTTCCCGGAAACTTTTGACGTCCCAATATAGATTTTTGGACGTAACAATGTTTACTTTGCGGTCAATCAGGGCAATTAATTCATAAAATGAAATTGGAAATTCGTCTATTATTCTTTAAAATTTAATAAAACAATTTCGAAAAATTCATTGGAACAGCAGTCATACACTGAAAACGTGAAGAATACGCTAATTGCGGACACCTGAATTTATCCCCCATCTGAATCCGTGACGGATAAACAGTATAACAGTAGTATAAAGTGTCGAAAAAAAAAAAACATTTTCCAACATATGGTGATTGCAATGAAGCTACAATTGCATAAGTAGACAACCCGGCATAAACGTCTTGCATATATACAATAAAAGTTTGCTGTTGTTATTGTCGTCTATAGATTTTTGTTATCAAAGCATATTTTGCACCAACTTTGCGTTTTAGAGGGCATATAAATAGCAAATATAAATAAATGAATAAATAAATGAAAATAAAAAGAAAAAAAATACCCACTGTCAATTACAAGTGAAACATTAATAAGCAACTGACATTCCCAAAATACGGACACGAGTTGTGACAACTATGATTTATTTACTTGATAGTTTATGAATCATTGCATCAATAAACAGAAAGCTCTCGAGAGCCTTTATCGCTCACCTAGACCATTACCAATATATTTAGTCAAATAAACTTCTATGTTAAAGGGTCTCAATTTCAAACTATGTAAAGAAACCTTTATGTCAAATGGTCCAACATTTAATCATTTTTCCCTACTACCTGCCATCATGATAAACACATTATAGGTAACATTCATGACATATTTTTTACAGAAGTTCTATAAAAAAGACTATTGTGACCAAGTTTGGTTCCATTTGGCTCAGCACTTTCAGAGGAGAAGATCTTTAAATGTTTTTTTTTCTAATGGAGTTTAATTTTAAAACTATGTTCCCTGCTGGCGGTCATCTTTTTTGCAGACTATTATGGCAAAATTGATACCTCTTGGCTCAGCAGTTTCAGAGGAGATCTTTGAAATTGTTTTCCGATAGCGTCAAGTGTTAAAGCTATGTTCCCTGCTGATTGCAATCTTGGATATAGCACTGACCTTAAATCAATTTTTGCATAGACCTTTTAAAGACTAGTGTTGCCAAGTTCGGTTCCAACTTCTTTGCAGGGGACCATCTAAACATTATGATGGCCAAGTTTGGTTCCCATTTCCTCGGTAGTTTCGGAGGAGGAGATCTCCAAATGAGTTTTCCCATACAATCCGATGCTGAAACTCTGTTTAGCGCTGGTAGCCATCTTGTGTTGGAGGGGACCAACTAAGGACCATGATTGCCAAATTTGTTTCCATTTGGATAAGCAGTTTCACAGTCAAAAAATATCTTAATGTGTTACCCATGGGGTCGAATGTTAAAGCGACCAGCTTGGATATAGTGCTGACCTTAAAAGTAAGTTTTTTGCAGGGGAACACCTACGGACTACTGTGACCAAATCTGGTTCCATTTGGCTCAGAAGTTTAAGAGGAGAAGATCTTTGAATGTCTTTTCTTATAGGGTCCATTGTTTAAATAATGTTCCCCGCTGACAGCCATCTTTGATAAAGGGAAGATATGAAAAACATCTTTTTAGGCAGGGGACCACATAAAGACTGTTGTCACCATGTTTGGTTAAAATTGGCTCGGTAGTGTCAAAGGAGAACATCTTTAAATGCCTTTTCTTATAGAACCCAGTGTTAAAACCATTTTCCTAGCTGGCGGAGATCTTGGAACAACGGCAGTAGAATACCGAAGGAACAAAGGGGAGATATTCACAAAAATCGAAGTCCAAAGACAGGGCAAAAACGAGAACACAGAAAACAATGACGTTAGACACAAAAACAATGACGCCAGACAGACACAAAGTACAGAACCAGAAACCACAACATTCAGAACAAAGGCACTCACAGTGTGAACTCCAGTGAAACTGAGAGTGACATCAGGTGCTCCGGAAGGGTAAGCATGTCTTGCTCTGTTAACAGCACCCGTCACACTGTGAGTGATTCAATCCGGGAAAATGTCAAAGTCGGTAGTCAAATCCGGGAAGACGTGAATCTAGCTGAAAATGTCCGCTTTCATTTGGGATACTGACACGTCATATCTTTCAATGATGCTATGGTGACGGCCATAGAATTTCTTGAGGGATGAAATTAACAAAGGTTGAACAAATCCCTGACTAAGCAGCTTTTGGGACAGTGTTTTTGCTCTGTTCAAAAAATCACTGTACAAACTACAAACTCGACAGTAACGATTCAACTGTGAAATGTACACTCCATAGGCTGGAGAGGTAGGTATATTGCTGCTAAGAAAGGGAAAGTTCACAATGGGTAAATTAAAATCATCACGCTTGTCATATAGCTTAGATTTCAAACATCCATCTTCGTCAATATACAATAAAAGATCTAAGTACGAAGCTGAAGTAGGTGTTTCAGTTGTTTCTTTAATTTCAAGCTCATTTGGATAGATCTGATGTAAATAATCCTTAAATTTAGGATTATTAAGAGAAAGCACATCGTCTATGTAGCGGAAGCTGAAATTAAAGGACTGGGCTAAATGTTTTGTTTTCTTTGAATAAACCCTTGTAAAAACTTGGCCTCGTACGTAATAATGCTGACATTAAAAACAACCTTTTTGGAAAGGGACCGCCTAAAGACTATTGGGACCAAGTTTAGTTCAATTTGGCTAAGCAGTTTAAGAGGAGACGATCTCTGAGTGTCTATTCCCATATGATTAAATGTTTAAACTATGTTCCCCGCTGGCGCCAATCTTGGATAAAGCGCTGACCTAAACAACGTATTTTTTTCAGCCGACCACCTAAGGACTAATGTGGTTAAGTTTTGCTCAATTTGACTCAGCAGTTTCAGAGGAGAAGATTTTTTAATGTTTTCGCCCATAGGATCCAATGTTTAAACTATGTCCCTCGCTGGCGCCCATCTTAGAAATACCATTGACCTGAAACTCGTCCTTTTTGCAGGCGACAATCTAAGGACTATCGTGGCCAAATGTGGTTCCATTTAGCTCAGCAGTTTCAGCAGGGAAGATCTTGAAATGTCTTTTCACATCGGACCCAATGTTAAAACTATGTATCCAGTAGTTTCGGAGGAGATGATCTCCAAATGTATTTTCCCATAGAGTTCAATATTAAAAATATTTTTATATGTTTAATGCTGGCGGCAATCTTGGTTCCGGTGCGAAACGAAAAGGACAACATATTTGTAGGTGATAAACTAAGGACCATTAGGGCCAAGTTTGGTTCTAACTGTTCTAACTGGCCAAGTAATTTCAGAAGAGAAGATCTTTAAAGAAAAGTTTACGCCGGACGGACGACGGACAAAAAGAGATGGCAAAAGCTCACCTTGGATATAGCCAGGTGAGCTAAAAAGAATGTCTGCCATTTATGGAGACCAACTTAGACTACTTGCATTAACCAGAACTAAAGAATTTCAAGCAAATATGACTGGGGGATTTACAATCCATATATGGAATGATCATCTAGTTACGTTGCTGTTCACAGGAAGTGATAAAATAAATACCGTGACATAATAGATATCATTAGAATGAAAAGTATACCTTAGTACAAAGAAAACTGTGATAGTTTAATTTAAAGAAGTTCTTGATTATCAACAAAATGAAGTATGGGGAACTAGTCAGTTACAAAATACAGAAGTTTCTGTTAATCTATTTTCTGCATATGCGCAATTAGACAACCTGTGTCTTATCAGTGCAGATCATACCAAAACAGTTGAAAATCCATTAAAGGAACATTACCTTCGATTAAGTCAAGAATTTTCTCCCTTTCGGCATGTGTTTAAAAATACTTTTGACATAGGGTGCAGCAATGTGAAATATTTCCGCAAGTTAAACTTAGACTTAATCTAAATATATTTTTATAGACTTTTGTCTTGAATATTCAATCAATAGAAACTGTGATGGCTGTGAAAGTTGTTAGAAATGTGGGGTTTCAGATTCTTAATATGTCTCGGATAATGAAATGCAACATCATAAAGAGAGTTACAAAATGTCATTTAATGACTAAAATCATGAAGCTTTGGAGCGCCATAAAACCGGATTTACCCAACATTTCTTTTGAAATGCCTTTACGAAGTCAGGATCATTTGGATCGACAATTTTTCTTGTGGTTTCCTCATGATTTGTGTGTATGTGTCATAAAATTTGGCTCTTGATAACGTTGTAATTTTGTTATTACCCCCTTTCTAATGTTTTTATTTCATTATTTGCTATTGTATTAGTAGTTGATATGGGAAAAAGCCGCAGGTTTTCAAAAAACGTTTTTTGAAAACCTGCGGCTTTTTCCAATATCAACTACTATCTACGGGACTAACGAGAATAAACAATTATTATTCACTACAGTTGAGACGGGTAAAACGGGCTAGATTCTTAATTCACTCACATTTTTTACGTTGCTTGCGGTTTAAACATCCCATAAGTAAAACAAAAATCTTATAGGTTTTACTCTTTTCCCACCGCTTAAGACTCTTGTTTAACCTGTTTAAGACACTGCTTATAAACTCTATCCTTTTTATATAAGAAAGAAAAATAATAATCCAGTAATAAAAAATGTTTAGAGGAACACAGTTCTGTGATAGATATGAGTATTGTAACTTTTTACTAGATACTCCTATAGTGTCTCCACCAAATAATCATCAAAAAACAAAAACGGACTACAAATTTAGCATAAATGATAAGGCTTCGTTTTATGACTGGTATAATGGGTATTTTTTAATCAAGTTTAAAGTAAATAAACTAGCTGACGGAGCAGCACCGGACAACGACACAGTATCTGTTATTTCAGATGTAACAAATTTTCTTAGTCAAATGACAGTCCTCCAAAACGGAAAAACAGTTTACGACTGTAATAATTTATCTCTAGCAAATCACGTCAAATCATTGCTTACACTTTCAGATGGTTATGTTAACAGCTTAGACAAAAACAGCTTTATTTACCCTGATAATGTTGCAATCGCTGATGATACTAATACAGGGTTTAAGGCGAGAACAGCTTTAACTAACGCACGAGCAGAAGTAAGAGCAGAAATACCACTAAATAGATTTTCGTTCTTCGCCTCGTTGGAACAAAATCTTTTACCCCCGGCACAGATGGGAATAACGATAAAAATAAACGACGACAATTATTTATTATACAAGGCTGCTGCTGCTGCTGATGACGGTAGAGTTGTAATTACACATTTTGAACTTTGGTTACCCAGACTAAAATTAAATTCTGTTGGTTTAACGGATGTGTTACAAAATTACATGAAACAAAGACGATGGAAATTCTTAAGAGAATCCATTCACACTAATATCTCGAGTCAATCTGTTGAAGGGTCGTTTCGTATTACAACAGGAATAAAACACCCGAAACACGTAATTGTGTTTTTACAAAGAGACGGGAAGAATAATGATCAAGAACAAAATCCTCTGTTACTTGATACATTCAAATTAAACGCAGCAAACACAAATTGTACCCTCCTGACAGCTAGATTAGAGGTTTGCGCCGGCACGTTTTACCCGGAAACGGGATATAGTTCGAATCAAATCAGCAGAATCTTCAGAGATGCCTGTAATTTTAAACCCAATGC